>UCOJ01000576.1:0-85005 GCA_900474305.1 Cecidostiba fungosa
AGAGAGAGAGAGAGAGAGAGAGAGAGAGAGAGAGAGAGAGAGAGAGAGAGAGAGAGAGAGAGAGAGAGAGAGAAAAGCGTCTACTACCCCACCCGACTGCAAACAGAGGGAGAAATCCGGGCGTAGTTGCATCGGCGCGCCGCCTGCAGCGTTGACGCCGCGACACAATGTCGTCGTCGACGGCGGCGGTGGTGGCGGCGCGAATTCGGCGTCGGCAGTTGATATTGATCGTGGTGCTCTCTCGCGGTCTCTGCTCTCTCTCTCTCTCACTCCGTCTAGCTACATATAACGAGAGGGGGGTGGGGGTATACGGATTCGAGAGGGAGTAGGTATCTGCTGCGTCGTTATCGTCACCGCACACGATTTCTCTCCCCCTCTCTCTCTCTCTCCGGTGTATATGATTTTTCGGAGAGATATTAATTCAAAAACTATTTGCAACACTAACACGCTATTTTCTCTCCTCTCGAGGGTATACACATAGACGAGGAGAAAGAAAGTAGGGGAAAGAAGCAGTCCGATAAACGCCTGCGCACTTCATTTCTCGCGCTTTTGGTTTTCTTTCCACTCCGCGCGCACGTACAGTCTCTCTCTCGCAGCCACACATGGTATATATACAGGCAGCTCGGGATCGAAAGTCAAGGGAGGAGAGGAAGCTATGTGCTCTCTGCTCCGCCGAGTCTTTGTGCTGAGACTGGGAAAATTTAATTTTCGCGCGCGCGCGGCGGGCGCGATGAGAGAGAAAGAGCGGATTTTTTGTTTCACTGTTATTATCCGGCTCTCCTTGCGATTTCCACTCTGCTTCTTCTTTCCTATTCTCGTTCTCTCTCTCTGTGGGCCGATTCTTTTTTAATGAGTTTTAACGGGAGCCAAGTGCAAGGGATTTTCATTAGGGGCTATGCGCGTCTGCGTATACATATATGCGGCGGCGGCGGCAGCGACGAGTCCCTCTCGAGTAGGATCGGAAAATCGTGGTCGTATTGATTTTGTTTCCGCGGCTCTGGCGCCGATGGGATTGGTTTTAAATTTTGATTAAGGGGAGAGCTCTTTTTTTTCTCTGGATTTGCTTTATTCGACTGATATGATGAAAATAAAAGTCGTCGGCGTTATTGAAACAGTTATTAACTGCACGGTTTATATATCGCGTATAATTCGTTCGATAAGCCCGAGCCAATAAATATCTTTAACAAAATTACTTATTCAAATCATTATACACACCGTATAAAATTATGTTATACAGCAGCAGCAGCCAGAGTACAAAGTCGAAAATGATCATTATCCATCGAAATGACCTGTCATTTAATTAAACCCTCGCGCTTATACTCGACTCTCCAATTATTTAAAACTCGTATACTCGCGCGCGTTATTTAACCCCGAAACAGTGATTCTCGAACATCCCATCCATCCGTGATCCGCATATCTCACACTTCCTCCCACACACATACACACAGCAGCAAAGCTCATCGATTCGCCGGACGACGGCTTTTCAAGCCATCCCATCCGTATATTTTTAAAAAAGCCTCTATATCCAGAGCTTCGGCCCACTCGTCGCGCAGCTCTCAAAACAATGAGAGATCGAATCGCGCTGCTGTGCAAAAAAAAATGAAAATTGCTCGCCGCCTCGCTTTTTCCGCGCTGCGCACTCGTAAAACGCGAAATTGCGTTTTATTGACTTTCGCTATACTCTCGACTTTCATTGCGGTGTGTGTGTGTACTCTCCCACTGAAAATGACGCGAGAGAGAGAGAGAGAAAAAACGATGAGTCGTTCTCTCGATTCGGCGAATTAAAAAGCGGCGAACGATGCCAGCGGGAATCATTGCGCGCGAAAAGTCATTTTCGATGGAGTGTGGCTGCGTTGATTGAACGAATCGCGATACACACGCGCGTCGAGTGCGCTCTGGCTTGAAATTATCATTGGAATTTTATAAAATGTAAATTATATATTCGTTGTTCTCCTAATAACCGTTACTCGCGTGTACATTATGTTATTATGCAAAAAGCTCCGTCCGAAAATGAAGTTGTTAAAATGCGAGTTTTTACGAGCGAATCGGCGCACGAGGACGATAAAAAAGAATCGACTGTATGTACACGGTATAAAAATAAAGCAGCGACGGATAAACAACCTTGATTGATAAGCCCCGGCAAAGTAATTAAAATCGCCCCGTGCAATTTAGCCTCGAGTGTATATAGCTGCTCTTGTTGAAAGCCCCGGGTATAAAACGAATAAATCCAATAACCGCAAATTCGTGCTGAGAGAGAAAGAGAGAGAGAGAGAGAGGAGAAGAGGAGCGAGTTCTAATTAACTTCTGCTCGCGCGCGGGATTTCTTAAAAGGTCGACGAGATGAGAAGTGGAGGGAAAATGGAGAGGGAATTAACGCGGGCAACAACAAAATTTAGTCCGCTTCGGGAGTTTTAAGCGGATGATGATTGCTGTGTAGTATTATAGTTTCGTGCGCCGCTTTTGAGGTCACGATGTCGGAAATTATTATATATACGACGAGCTGCACGTGATCTCGTGTGTTATTATATTTTGTTTAAAAATAATGTCGCAATAATGTCTGTCAGTGCTTATCAACTGCTTATTACGTGAACGAATGTAATTTATGTGTATACAGTATATGAACTACCTCGTTTACTCCATTACAGCTGAGAAATTATTTATTCAAAACGTTAAAAATCTCGATACAAATAAAAAGAATTGACACACGAAATGAAAAACCGCAACCTGTCCACGCGCAAACAGGCTCTCGACAAACAAATCCACAGCAGCAGCGGCGGCGGCACTTTAGTACTTTCCAATGCGCTCTCAACTCTCTCGCATTTAATACTGCATATACGTATACAAGCATATAGGCACAGAGAGAGAGAGAGAGAGAACTCGCGGCTAGCATAAACAGCCGGTCCGCTACGCGCGGTGAGTCACAAAATATGGGAAATTCCTCCCTCTCTGCTGCTGGCTTCCCTCGCACAGCCGCCACAGATAATCGCGTGGCTGTATAGCGTTCAAGGTCACGTCCAAAACACTCGATAAATGCCGCGTGCGCGCGCGGTTTTACGATTTATGATCGATGAGCTTGATGTTATTGTTGTTGTGTTACTCGGCTTTTCCGGTGGCTGATTTATTTGATTCTTATCCAAATCGATAGACACTTATATATTCGTATCTCCTTTATATGTCTTTTTTTAATGGTGGAATCGAAATCGTACAAACACACTGTAACCCAATGATTTACGACGCACATAAAAAAGTACATTGCAGCAACATTATCCGTGAGACGATAATTGCAACAGCGATTATAGTAGATGACAAACTTATATTTCAGTGTATCCGCGCGCGAGCACATTTAATATATGCGTCGTATTTTACTACCACTGCTGCCAGGGAGAGAGGGGGCAGACACTACCTATATATACGTAACGCGCGAGAGATTGCGTAAGAATATGACATTCCAGTTTCCTCTATTTTTAAAAGCGTTTTGTACGTCTTTTTTTCCTCGCGCGCGCGCGCGCGCGCAACGAGCAAGAGGAATTAAAACGATATTTTATAAGAAGCTTAACTTGTCGCTCGGCGATACAGTATCGTATTTACACGGAATAACTCCAAAGATTTAACGCGCATTACGTTTCCGAAAGGAATATTATTGAGCTTTTAACAATTTTGCTTAAAAAGAAACTTATTTTTAGAACGCGCTCTCTTGGACATCAGGCAGTTGAAAATATACTATAATGTGATTCTTTTGTGCGCTTCGGTCATGTATAAAGAACTCTGTGGAGAGATTATGTGATAATGTGTGTGTGCCTGTACGGCGAAATTCATTGAAATTTAATTTGCATAATTTACAACGTCAAAAATGATAAATTTACGAGAGTGCCTCATTCGAC
Organism: Cecidostiba fungosa; assembly: GCA_900474305.1. Lineage (NCBI taxonomy): Eukaryota > Metazoa > Arthropoda > Insecta > Hymenoptera > Pteromalidae > Cecidostiba > Cecidostiba fungosa. The sequence goes on from UCOJ01000576.1 coordinate 3,882, forward strand.
TCATAATGGCGATTATGTAAAGTCATTTAAATCTGAATAATAATAATAAACTCAGCAAAAGTATAGTGAGGATTCATAAATTACTTCGAAAACAGAAGAAAAAAGCTGCGTCTATAACTAAAATTCGAGTAAACTTGGAGAACGGATTTATTAGTCTCATCAATTAAGCGGATTTTAATTAATTAAGCGTCTCGTATACGATTGCTCCTCAACCTTTTCTCGTATACCTTACATATAAAATTCCATCGATCAATCATCCTTCAAAGCATTAGCAGCAAATCGTGTTGAAAAAAAAACTCCAATTCCCTCCTATCCGCGTAAAATCCAATTTTAATCCGACAGATTTTAATTCAAAGCCATAAGAAGCGCAGACATTTTTCCGGGACTTTCATCCAGACGTCGTCGCGCGAGCGCGCGAAAACCCCTCTCCACAGCAGCAGCTTTTCCCTCGGCGAAAGAGCGACGGCCATAAAGAAAAAAAAGGTTTTACGACGCCGGAGCGCGTTTTCATCCTCAAGGACGCCTCAACGAAGAAGAAGACGAAATCTCTCTCGACTCGACCAGATGTGCCCGGAAATGCCTTGGCAGTAGCAGCGGGAAACTACTACTTCTCTCCCCACCCCCTTCTCCGTCCGAAAAAGCAGTAGCGCTGGGGGGGTTCGATGACCCGACCTTAGCACTCTACTCGGTGAAAGTGAAAGTTCGATGTCTCTGTGTAGTCTTTCGGTCTAGGAGATGTTGTACAGTAGTTGACTCTCTAGCTAGAATATGAAGACGAAGGAAATATATCTTCTGCTCTGTGTGCTGTGTGTATACGGGCGTGTGCTACTGGGGCTATACTGATTGGAAAAGCGGTATTAGCGGTGTACGTAATTAACGAGATTGGAGTGGATTTGCTTGATTGCGGGGGGGCTCGACGCTTGTTTATTGCGCTGTTTGACTTGGTGATTCGGATAGAGAGAGAGAGGGTTTCATGAAGTTTCCGATAGTCGCTCTCTCGACTTATTAGCAGCGTTGATTCATGGAATATTCCTCTGTACTCTCTCAGCAGCAGCTATGTATGTATGAGTCAAAATGTTTCTTCTCCTCCGGCGAATCGTGGTTGTTGCTGCGCAGCGCAGAACAAAGGGATTCGATTCTCCCATTAGAGCGTGTATGACGAATGTGCCAAGCTCGCAGAGGATAAAAAAGTAAAGAATAAAAATAAAAAGAAGCAGAGAGAATCAAGCGCGTCTGCATGTGCACGTAGATCAATATAATACATAGCAGACACGATACACAGCGGAGCTGCAGAGAGCAGCGACGATGAATCAGTCGTACTATAACGATCCAATCAAATCGCAATTACACCGGCGTAAACGGCGTTTAATTTCAAATAACGAATTTCCTACTTAGCGCACACTCCCGCGTCGCCGCCACCGCCGCAGCAATTGTTAATCCGAGCGAACGCCTCAATTACACACTATGCAGCGCAAAAACGTCCTCTCCTATACATATACATATATGCTTGTCGTCCTCTCTTTCAAGAGAGGCTAGAAATCAACCGCGAAATCGGCAGCAGCGAGAAACACTGCGATAATTAATTATCTGTTCTCGCTTGCGCAACGGCTTGCGTAAGCCGAAAACTTTTGCAGCAGCACAGAGTGTGTATAGCCTATAGCAAAGAGAAAGAAATAGTAGTCCCTTCGTTTGTGCCTGCTTGTTCGGCCTCGTTTATACCCACTTCAGCCTCAATTAGCGCCTCGACTTTCTTGTACTCTCTTCTTTTCGCAGGAGGGACGAAGTGAGTGAGAGAGAGAGCCACGTGCCGTTACTGCTGCGATGGATCACTCTCCTCTCCTTGCAGGCTTTTTCCGGCGGACCAGGTTGGGTCGCCGAGGGATCTCTCTTTCTCTCTCTCGAGGTGTCGACGAGAGAGCTGACGTGCTTAACTTTCGTTTACTCGGGGATTAGTTTGTTTCTGCGGTTATTGATCGTGTTTTCTTTTCTCTCTCTCTCGTATATAACGTGTAGACTGTGGGGAATACTTGCTCGGATGTATAGTTTTATCAGGACACGTTTATCTACAGGCTTTATCTCTCGTTCGTTTTTTTTTTCTTTCAAAGAGCTATTTTGGAGCAGACGGTAGTGGTATTTGTACGAAACTTGTTTGCGCTAACCAAATCAACGACTCACTGAAAATGCGATGAAAAAAAAAACAGTAAAGAAAAACAAGAATTACACGATTGTGGGTCAGCCTAACGAACGTTCGAGTAAAAAGCTAACCAAATCGCTTTGCGCAATACAAACACACAGAGAGTGATCGCTCGAACGTAAAAAGCCATCGCTCAATGCGCGCGCGCGCACGTTTAGTCAAAGTAGCTTTATCTCTCCCCGTCGTCGGTCGGCGAAAAAAAAGGTAATCTCCATGACGCAATCCTCCCTCTCTACTGTATACTGCTGTGAGCCATACGCGTGATATTTCAATCCGGGCCGAGTGAGAAATTCAAATTCAGCCGCGAGCTAATTTATGGCGTTGTTCGGTTCGCGCGTGTCGCTGTGTTATTTCGCCTTTTTTCGCGAGCGGCGTGTATTTCGAGACTCGAGGGGGAGAGAGAGAGGAGGAAACAACGGAGTCGCGCTGATGCTTGAAAATAAAACTCCGCTGTGAGAGGGAGCGGAGGTTTATACTTCGATTAAGTAGCTTTGGTAAATACGGCGGTGGCGGCGGCGGTGGAACGGCTCGTGTCGCGTTACGTTTCAACAAATAAACATTGTAGGGTCCTTTGGTTAACACTACACTTGCCGACAACCAAGAGGTACTTTTTCGCTTTATTAGGCGATTTCGTGGAAATTGATTCTGGTGAGATACGGTTTCTAAAGTATTGTAGGTACAAGTGGACATTAATGATGATAAAAATGATGATGATGATGATGATGATGATGAAAAAGAAAACAGAAGCAATGCGTACCTGATATATATGATGACGCCATTGGTGCAGATCCTCTTCCAGCCCTGGGGTACTGCGATGCTAAGCTGCTGCTGTTGCATATCTTGCACTTGCTGCTGCTGCTGCATGTCTTGCACTTGCTGCTGGATATCTTGCACTTGCTGCTGCTGTTGCACCGCACCGCACACACCGACAGCGTTCATCGCGTCGTCGAGCACCTGATGCACTTGGAGCATCTGCTGCTGCTCGGCCGAGTCACGCGCAGCCTGCTGCGCGACGAAACTCGCGGCCTGCTGCAGAGCGACTTCTTGGCTCTCGTGGCTGCTCATACTGCTGCAGGTCGACTCGGCCGTGTCCGACCTCACGGAGTCGCAGCTGCCCAGGTTGCCGAAGGCCGCTTGCTCGGCAAGCTTGATCACCTGACCGGCACTGACGACCGAGGCCGCGCTGTCGCTCATCACGCCTCCGTTGCCCTGACAGCTTTGCTCATCCTGCTGCTGGTGCTCCTCGTCGGCTATCACCGTGTTTGGGTAGAGCGCCGCCATGTTCACCTGGCCGTTCTGCTGCTGCTGTCTATTTACGAACGCGGCGACCTGGTGATTGGCGTTGGCGTCGCAGGCGGCAACGGCGGCCTCGAGCTCGGCCCCGGCAGCCGCGAACGCGCCCAGACTCTTCTCGTCGAGCGTGAAGCCCAGGCTCGCCGGGGTGAAGACGCCCCCGTTGACCGCGAATCCGTTACAGCCCTCGAGCATCTCCTTGGAGAGCTTGAGCAGCTTGAGGTGCTCCTTGTCGTGCTCGTCCACGACGTGCTGCTCGACCACGACGTCGTGCTCGTCCTGGTAGATGATGTCGCCGTCGGCCACCGCGGCCTCGAGCTGCTCGACGACGAAGCTGCCATCGTCGACGAGCTCGTCATCCTCAGGGCCTAGGCTGTGCGGCGACTCGCCTTCCTCGCAGTCCTCGCTAGCCCGGCTGCAGGACGAGGTGCGCTGCAGCTGGTCCTGGGAGTCTAGCTCCGCGCCGGCCAGTGCGACGAACTCGTGCTGGCTATCCTTCGGATCGAGGAAGCCGGCGAGGTGGCCCTTGTCGCCAAAGACCTGGGGCAGGTGCAGGAACGCTGCGTCCTGGACCTGCTGCTGCTGCTGTTGATTCTGGCTCTGTTGATTATGCTGCTGCTGCTGCTGTTGCTGATAGTTGGCGAGCGCATTGTGCTGCTGCTCGAGTGCGCTTGCGTAGGCCAAATTGTCACCGGACACGTAGACTAGTACACTGTTCTGGAGGGCAGCCTGTTGGTCCTGAAGGGTAGGATTGTTCTGTTGTCGCGGAAGGGTCGACAACTGTTGCTGCTGTTGCTGTTGGAGCGTCGTCGTGGGGCCTGAATGAGAGGCCGGCTGCTCAGGCTTGCCGGCCATGGTCCAGGTCCAGCAGGGCTGCAGTCTGCCTCGCCACCGACATCACTGGCACACACTGCCGCCTCTGGAGCTCGTAGGCTATTAGCACCTGCGGCATCCTCTGCTGGAAAGAAAACAGAAAAATTACATCGTTAGTTTTCCTTCGAATTTCGACGCGTTATAAATCTGTTAACGAAACACCGCCCGATTTGGTTGAAATTATTATTGCAAACCGCTTTCTAAATAGACCATCGCTGCTGTGTAGACGACACTTATAATATAATATGTAAATAACGAGATTATGTGTATATGAAATTCGAAAGCGAGGAGTTTCCAATATCATCAAATTATTAATTTCACAGCGAGCGCGCGCGTATAAAGGGAGATTGAAAATAATGGTCTGACTCTCGCGAGCTCTGTCAAAAGGATTAATTAATTGCAAAAGACAATGGAAAATTCAGAGCATGACGACCATGAGAATAACAATCATAACCCGTGCGCGTACGAAATAATGCACACACACATACATATTGGCCTACTCGACGCTGCAGCAGCGCTATATATTAACGATAATAGTGATAATAACAATGATAGCGGCAGCGCAACGCGAATAATAATAATAATAATAACAATAATGATAATCCCAACAACAACAATGAGAAAAGTTGGCAATTATGACGGCGCGATGACAATGACGTCCAGCGGTCCTTACGCAATACTATTATCCTAGAATTTAATCAGAGGCCCGATTGTCCTCCAATCAGCGCGGAATTATTATCGTTATTAACGCGCGCGCAATGGCATCTCTCTTTCTCGCTTTTATTATTCGGCGAATATACATGTACTACAGTGTCTTTGACGTATAGCGACGTCGATTGAAACTGACGCGTGACCTCGATTCCGACGTGCGGAACAAAAAAAAAAAATGGAATCAGGAAGGAGTAGGTATAAAAATGCGACAGTATAATTTTAACGATGTTCGTTAAGAAAATTAAGCGCGATTGTTCTCCTGTGTGCTTTGCGTTCGGAAGTGTGTTACGCCGTGTGTTTTTCGACTGCAGGTTTTTATTGCCGCCTTTTTTTTGCCAATCCTGTGTCGTGTCTCTTTTTCCACGGAATTGTAATAAAAAACATTCAATGAGCTCGTTTGAAAAGGGTATCGTATTTTTTTTTATTCCGTCGAAACTGATTGTGAAGTTCGCGGGAATGCAATAAAGATAATGAAACAAGATTTTCTGTTGTTTGAAAAAAGTTTATAATTCAACCATAAAAATAATAAAGTTTTGATTATTCAATATCGCAATGAGAATCGATGAAAATTAAAAAAAAAAGTCTCGTATTAATTCAATTTCGATCGATTAGAACAACCGAGTATAACATAAAGGTCATTGAACTCTGCCAAAATGAGATGCTTCAAGTTATCAAAGTACGTATCAAAACGTCAAAATGATTGATGAGCAACACGGTGCAATTACGTTCGAGCACGACTGACGGATTGCGTAACCAAGCGTTATTAAAAATAATCCGCGATTTACAGTATCCAGTTAAAAAGCACTCGAGACATTCGCCAGAATTCAAATCTCACTAGTTTATTGAAAAAAAAAACATCATTATTGTTCAACAAGCGTGGAAACAATAAACGCGTGATTTTGATGGAAGTAATGGTTTCCAAGTATTGCATGCGCAAGAGTAATCGCTCCTAACTGCACGTATAAGTACGTTAGCCGCGGTATACGTATAGGCGAAACCTAACCTATACGAAGCTGGAAGCGCTCGGTTGTTGATTGTTTACGTGCTCCAATTTCAACAATTAGCCGTCGATGTCGATAGATCTAATTATACGTTATCCGCGTAAAACGTACAGATGTCAATTTAACCAATTCAAAAAAGCGATTATCCTGTATCTCCGTTTAAATGGAGCACTGACAGCATTCTAGACAAAAAAAAGACAACAACAACAGAGTTATCCGCAAGAATAAGAAGTAACAAAAGACGACGTATATCTCACCTGATACGTAGCGGCCTCGACAGCTCTTCGGATGCATAAGTGCAGGATCTGCCGCGGGTCGCGAATCCCATTGACGTTAAAAAGCGCGCACCGCACCGCACCGCGCGCGACTACGACACGACTTAGCAAGAAGAAGGGGGAAGACGACGAATAACCGCGAACGCGACGCACGTACGTTATTATTATTATTTTTTACTTGAAAACACCACCGCGAAAATCGCGCACTGCCACTTTTCCTCTTCTCTCTTCTCTTTTATTTTCAATACATAATATACATATACATATACGACTGGATTATCCGCAAAAAAACACACACTTGCTACAATATGCTCTTAAAACACTCTTCCAGCTTCCTTCTCCGTGTGATGAGCGAGTATTTCGAGGTTATACAAGAATAATAATAATCATGATAATAATAATAATACAATAAACGCACAGGTCTCCGCCAGTAGATCATGCACTAATTATTAATTCACCAAATAACAGCATCACTCGCGCTGCTCGCTCGCGACTCGTGCGTAGGAAAATCCCGTGTCAGCGGCAGTATAGCCTGCTCCCTCCTCTCTCTATTTTTAGGTTAAGAAAAACAAGAGCTGCTCCGTCGCCGCTGCTGTGCGAGATGCTCTTTCTCTCTCTTGCTTGCGCGAATTATCTTCTCTCTCTTCGACGTAATGTGTGTGCGTGCGTGTGTGTGTATGTATACGTAGCCCAGATCTACGTAATCCTCGGAGTCCGCGCAGTAGTGGAGTGGCGCGCGAGTATATGAGAGAGAGAGAAAGAAAAAAATTGCCGGAGCGGACGAGAAAGAGAGACACACCGAACGAACGAACGAACGGCTCTCACGGCTTTTTAGGGCGACCGAGCGCGAGACGATGGGAGCAAAAAAGTGCCGAGAGGAATACTATACAAGACAGACGGAGACACAGACACACACCTGGCGCGCGCACTATACCACCACTCTCTTCTTCTTCTTCTTCTTGTTCTTCTCTTCGCTCGTCTTCAGCCTCCTCTATTTCTCATGGCATCCCGCTTTTTGCGCGAGCCCAACATTGCTACTCCTTACGTGCCTCTCTCACTATGTATCCTGTGTGTATGACAACGCTGAGCACCGACGACGATAGAAAGAGAGAGATGGAGAGAACACTTGGCGCTGTCGCTGCTGCAGCTGTCCCGCGATCGATGCACCAATCAATCCTATATTTATCAATCGTGTACACACTGCTCTCTACGCTTGCTAAAAGTGTAGAGAGTATAGCGAAAAGGGAACAACAACGCGCGAAAGAGGAGAGAGAGAGCGCGCAGCGACCGCGTCGTCCCTCTGTGTGTATATACTCAGGCGGCGCTGCTCCGTCGACTGCCGCCGGCAGCCCGAGTTAAAAACTGCTCACTAGCTTTCTCTCTCTCTCTCACTCTCCTCTCCTCCTCCGGAGGAAGCAGTGCTGCTGCTGCTGCTCGCCACTACTACCACTGTATACACACGGATATGGCTACTAGAGCGCGAGTGAGCGAGAGAGAGAAAGACACTTGCGCGCGCGCACCAGCGGGATAACCTCACAGTCGCGCTTTGCTGCTGCTGCTGCTGCTTGATTATGTACACTTGGTGGCGCTGTAACAGCTCTCTCGCCGTGTACTCTATAGCCGCGTTTTGCTTCAAAACTTTGGCGAGTACGGCAGATGGCTCCCTCTGCGGCTCGTCGCGGAGAAATATGGCAGCGATTCGCGCATTCCCATCAGAACGCAGCACCCCTTGCCTTATCCAGTCTATACGAATATCGATTGTATGAATTTAAAAAAATACCAGTCTTCGTATTCTCAATAGCACTTTCCGAATGTAGAATTTGTTTTAACTGCACCCCGCCTCAGATTTTAATAAAAAAAAACTAAATATCTATATCGGAGCACACACCACAGAACGTTGATATTTCCTGGAATTTTCATTTTACCAGTGTGAAATCAAATCGTCGTTAAAGTACGTGGAAATTTATTTTCGAAGAATTTAGCTGCACATGCGCGCGGAGGACCGTTGCCACTAGCAAAACAGTTTTGCTGTCTCGTTGCTCATTTGATCATCGATGAAATTTTGAATTTTGCATAACACGCGTTATTCACACGTTTCTTGTTAAAAACATTCCGAGTAACAGTCATCATTTATATCAAAAGATCTCGTTATAGCCTCACATACTCATATTAGCATCAAAGGCACATTGCCAACTGCATTCATCTACCTAATAATAATCAATTAACTTACATAATCCTTACGACACGGCTTCGAAGAAATCTGCATTGCCGACCGAGTCGAATTCTCGTGAACCGATCAACCGACTTCTCGCTGAGATTTGAAGTTTGCGCAGCTGCACAGCATCCGTTTATACGACACAAAAAAATCTGCGGCAAGCGGCAGAGTACACTGAACACTCGGGCCGCATAGACTACTCTCGGATAAAATACATGAGAATCTCTTGGAAAAATGGCGGGTTGGATCTCCGGTTCGGAGAGCGACGAGGAGCCTCTTAATCTTAATTTGTTCAATCGCAAGTGCTTCGGATTTCTTGGCTTCCCGGAACAGACGGTTAAGACGTTCAAGAGCATTGTAAAGGTATGTTTGTTGTACAACATTGCATGGTACTTGCTTCTGAAAAGCTTTGTCTGTAAAGCTACAGATGCTTTTGATGATTTATCTTATTTACATGCTGTTTTGTGTTATTGTACGATTAAGTTTTATACTTCTGTGGGTTGAGCGACATAACCAATTTTATTATCTTTATTGAGGTAGACTTTTGTTATAGTTAATTTATAATGTGGGAGAACAAGTTTTTGTTATGATCATTTTGTTTATGATTTTTTCAGCAACTTGGAGGTTCCTGTGATAGTCATCCAAAGTATGTTTTTACTACAAGGGAACATTACGACTCGCTAGTTGCGAAAGACTCTAATTTATACAACATATCATTCATTCGTGATTGCGTTGATGCCAATAGATACTTAAATGTAGAACATTATAAGTGAGCAAACTTCAGAATTTCTATGTAAGTTTGATGTTTTACGGTAATATCTAATGAATGATGTATGAATATATTTTTCAGGTTTGATTTTAAGGATGAAAAGAGAGATTTTCGAGATTTTGATCCATGCTGCAACAAGTAAGAACAATTCAAAGATTTTTTAAGTATGAGAATCTAACAGAATTTTTTAAAAATAAATAATTTTGATAAACAGTTTCCACAAAGGTCAGCAAGGTTGTTTTATATGCAATCCAGCGTATAAAAAGGATCTGCCTATTAAGCAAAGAAGAAGGAGTAAACTACAAACAAACCAGTAAGTTCTCATGAGATTCTGTAATACAAGAGAGGTAGATAAGATATCCAAATTATTTTTTTTACTTTTAATACAATTTCAGGACTATAGAGGAAAAACAAGATGCATCAGTCAAAGACAAGAAATTATGTACAAAAACTTCCAAAAAAGTGTATGTAAAAATTGTAGACAATTATTCTTTTTTTTTCATCATTATTAAAGCAATTTTATATTTTGCAGGAACTATTGGGAACCATGGGAGTGTCGATTATTGTTAGACTATATAATATGTAATAATTTATTTTTGTGGGTGAAAGGTGCAACTCTGTACAGGCGTATCATTGCAGAAGGTGTAAGAATCTTTTTTTTTGCGTTTACTAATTGTTAAAACTGCTTAGATGCTATAATAATCTTAAAATAATTTTTTTCTAGTTTTTAACTCACAGGTCTCCTAATTCGATGAGGGTATATTTTTGTAAACAAATTTTGCCATGTCTAGATAGTTATGATTTGCCAAAGCCAATAAAAAGGAAGTTTAACCAAGTTCACGTATGTATATATGGTATACTATTGAAATTTTCAATTGTAGAATGTCAGCTTATAATGGAATTATATAAATTTGTAGAAAGCGATGTATCCAGGTCGTAAAGCAACAAAAAAGTTCAAAATGAATGGACAGAACATAGTCATTGTAAAAAGACAAATGGGCAAAAAGCAGATGAAAAAGTCAAATATGAGTAAAAAGAAGTCATGACTGCGACGATGAGTGTGATTAGCCCATAAAGATACACAAACGATTACCTAAATATGACTTCGACACAGAAAGTATTTCTTCTAATCTGAGCGAACAAAATAACGCGAAGAAAAGCGTCTTCAAATACTTCATTAGCCTGTACACATTCTGTACGATATTATGTATAATTAATAATGTTAACAACTTGAGTGATAATACAGTGTTATGACTGTGCAAACTACAATGCACTTTTAAAAAAAAACCGCGCGTCTACGTTAAAAAATATGTCTTCGTGAAAATAAGTATCCTTCGACTACTCTATTTTTATATTTTCAGAAAATAAAAACCTTTCAAAACGTTAAGCATTTGCAAATTTTCTTGTCGAACTTGCTTGTCCGTTTAAAAAAAGTCATTCCGCAAATGGACAAAACGCCAGCAACGAAAACCTCGATTTCCATTGCTCCACTCCCGACCAATCAGAATGTAAGAACCTTCAACCGAAAAATCAAGCAGCTTCCTGCTTCAACGGAATACTAACCTTCCTATTGGCCGTCACCGACACAAAGCCGCGACTGTGTTAGTCAGTCGACGGAAGTTTCTCGAACAAATCGAACTGTCGTACCGCACGAGCAATCTTTCCGTGGACAGCAGCCAGCCAGCCGCAGCTCTTTAGTATTTAGTGTGCGATTCTCGAGGAACATACGAGCGCAGTAGTGACTCTTCTTCGATCGGAGGTCTCCATTGCGGGACTAGGATACACGAGATAGCGTGATTTTTGCCGAGCATCTTTTGGACGGAGACACTTTTAATCTCCTTACAAAAAAGCGAGAGTAGGTGAGCGGTTTTTTTTTCTGTTGGGGGTTAAGTAGTCTTTCATTGCATTGGCAAAATCGTGGCTTTAAAGAAGTCGATCGATGTCCACTGGCGGAGAGAGAGGGACGTAACATTACAAGCGAAACTCCTCGTGTGTGCGCGAGCTAGTCTAGTCATCGAGCTGATCATTGTCAGTCCACGCGCTTGTTCTTATCGCGTACAGCTCTCTTTTTCGTCGATCCCGAGAAGCTTTTCGGCGTTGTCGTTAGGTGAGGATATCGGATGATTAACGGCCAATCGAACGATCGAGTCGTCGCTATTACTTATACATACAGCCTGTGTAGAGCGTGGCGACAGAGCATCGGCAGCAGCAATGGAGGCGATTTCAGGGCCGCGGCGGCATAGACACGAGGCGAAAAATTGCGAGAGAGAGAGAGAGCTCTCTGGAGAACAGTCTAGAAGAGGCTAAAGTCGTCCTCTCTCTCTGTGTCTCTCTCTTGCGAACAGAGCGCTCGCGATGGCATACATAGGACGTTATATACTCGCGGTTCGTTCTCTTCGCGATATAAAATAAAAGGCGCACAAAGGAGAGCTGCTCGCTCTCGAAGCTTCGTGTAGGCACTACCTACCTACCTCTGGTGCATGTATAATAGACACACACGCCAACGCAAGCGCGAATCGCTGCTTCCGCCTTTGCGACGTTTTAATTATCACCGCGTGTATATAGGTAGGCCGCCTAATATATGCATTAGAGCGTGATCGAGAGACTCTTGGCTACTGTTGCGTTTTTTTCTTCAATTTGCTGGCCTCGTAGCCGCCTAATACATCGAGCATGCACACGCTCGACGTTCGACTCCGAGAGACACGTACATATATCCTATGATGCGTGTGCATTTGGCAATGACGACGATTTAGAATCGATCGCGTTTCCGCGAGGAAGTTGAGGGACTTTTCTTTATCTATCACACTGCGGTAGAATTCTTTCTCGAATTCTTTTAAACTACTTATATATACGCCTTCGTTATCTCTCCAGTGGTCGTCGTCGTGCGCGATTGCTCGAGTATGTTGTCGAATGTTCGCGTTAGGTGTATGGATTCCATTTTTATAATCAAAGCGTGACTGGAAATATTTCAAAGTAGTTGAGAAGGTTTTAGGTTACTTATACTTTTCTCCATTTTTCCAGGCACTCATTCTTGCTGAATTTGCCTTTTGACTGAAGTAGCATCTCTTGCTGTCGATAACTCAATAGAGTAGACTGGACAACTCAGGTATCATGGTTAAAGAGACAACGTTCTACGACCTGTTGGGCGTCAAGCCCGGATGTTCACAGGAAGATTTGAAGAAGGCGTATAGAAAACTTGCTCTGAAATACCACCCTGACAAAAATCCCAATGAAGGAGAAAGGGTTAGTATAAATTTTCAAACATAATAATTAGCATTTTGGAATATTTGATTGAGGACAACCATTGTGATGTTCGTAAATAAACATTCAAGTACTTTGCATAATCTATTTGAAATGATTAGCATAAACTCCTATTATAGCTTTTTAACTGTTCTTTTTATTTTTTCTACTTCCATAGTTTAAGCAAATTTCACAAGCATATGAAGTCCTCTCTAACCCGGAGAAGAAGAAGATCTACGATCAGGGAGGTGAACAGGCTCTCAAGGAAGGTGGCATGGGTGGCGGTGGCTTCTCCTCGCCCATGGATATGTTTGAGATGATCTTTGGCATGCGCGGAAGCGATAGCCGACGTAGGCGGAAGGGACAAGACGTTGTCCACCAGCTATCTGTGTCACTGGAAGAGCTCTACAAGGGCGCGGTGCGCAAGCTCGCCCTACAAAAGAACGTGATCTGTGATAAGTGCGAGGGCATCGGTGGCAAGAAGGACGCCGTGGAGAAGTGCTCGACCTGCCAGGGAACCGGCTATCAGGTACAGATCCAGCAACTCGCTCCCGGTATGGTTCAGCAGTTCCGCACACAGTGCGGTGAATGCCGCGGCCAAGGTGACCGTATCAAGCCGAAGGATCGCTGTAAGCAGTGCAACGGCAAGAAGACCATCAGAGACAGAAAGATACTAGAGGTCTTTGTTGACAAGGGTATGGTCGATGGACAGAAAATCGTTTTCACGGACGAGGGTGACCAGGAACCTGACAGGGAACCCGGTGACATTGTCATTTTATTGGATGAGAAGCAACATGATGTTTTCAGGTGAGTTGCTCAGGATATTGAGTATACTGGTATTAAATTTTGGTTACATAAATAATCAATGAATATATGGAGTACTTTGCTATAAGGTGAAGCTAAAAATAAGAATCTTGGTAGCATGTGACCTAATACTTTGCAACTAGATTATGGTCAAGGTGACAATTATATGCAATGTAGTTAAAAAATATTTTGCAAAATGTAAAACTATTCGTCAGCATTCATTTTATTTTCAAATCTGAAAAGTAATTTCTCATACTTATGATTTTTTGTGCAACATTCCTGCTGTATTGCATCACAAATTTCCGCCATCTCGGTAAAAATCGGAATTTCAACGCAGGTTTGAATAAATCGCATAATTATTCAGTTCCTTTGCACTGATTAATTTTATCTATTCTTGAACATTGGCCAAATTCAGCAAAGTCAGCTGACTAAAGTACAATTTTTAGAAATGACTAATTCGAAAATCCAGTTCGTCTCTAATCAACAATGACGCATTTATTTGATTTTTCCAGACGCTCGAATAACGATCTCATAATGCGCATGAACCTGGAGCTCGTTGAAGCTCTGTGCGGCTTCCAGAAGGTAATTCAGACCCTGGACCAACGAGACATCGTTGTGACATCCCTCCCTGGCCAGGTGGTCAAACACGGCGACCTAAAGTGCATCCCAGGCGAGGGTATGCCCGTTTGGAAGGACCCGTTCAACAAAGGCCGACTCATCATTCAATTTGTCGTTAACTTCCCGGCGACCATCGATCCGGCTATCATCCCAACGCTGGAGCAGTGCCTGCCACCGCGAGAGGAAGTGATAATACCTGATGGTGCAGAGGAGTGCAACCTCGTGGATCTCGATCCGGAGCAAGAGAACAGGCGGAGAGATACGCGTCAAGCATACGAGGAGGATGAAGGCGGTCCGTCGCGTGTCCAATGCGCCACGAACTAACGGTCCAGCCAGGAGCTTAGCCCCACTATCTTCCACCCCTCCAACAACGTCGCACCCGCAGCTGCGCCACTACACAAGAGTCATAAGATGCCGCTGACAACTGGATTAGTGCTGCTATTGTCGATTGGGGCCCGGGTAGAAATTTCACTGCGACGATATACGGCACTTATCGGAGGATTGCGCGTCCACGACTGTCGCGCGCGAAATTACCTTATCTCATTTTTGCTCTTGAATTACTTTTTATGAATGTAATGATGAAGTAGTTCTCAATAAGACTTTTTCTATTTCTTGGTGGTAAAGACGATACTCCATTCATTCCGTTGCGCGACTGTAGGTTATAACTCTTCGATTTTCACAGTGGAGTGAGGAGTTTTCGTACGTGGTTTTCCTCATAGGTCAAAATGTAATTTTCGTCTTTGAGAAACAGATGTATGGAAATTTCATTGTAAGTAATAAATGTATTGTTCAAGAACTGATTTTGCTATGCCTACATCGTGACTTAGTAAATACACTCATACAGTGAGAATTATATTTTTTTGTAACATCTTTCAAAATGAATATGGTAATTTCGAATACTTATACCTAGGTCGATCCATAATATTGCCTAACTTTGATTTTTCGAAAAATTGTCTTTATAAAAGCCAAACTTGGATAACCATTGTTATTCGCGATATACTTTAGAAAATAATTTAGCAACACGAGGCATAATAAAAACGAATAACAATTGTACAGTGGTTAATCAGGTTGGGAATTTATAAGATTTTTCACGAGATGGTTGATAAGATGACAAGTAAGGCAGTATTAAAAATTATCTTGTTTCAGTGTTCCAAATCCAATAAGAGCTCTATAAGATTTTTCAGACACGAAACGAAATTTCTACTCGGGAGGAAACAAAAGCAAACGGCCATTTTTCATCCCGTATACACCTAGACAAAGACAAACACGTACATAATCATCTTCGATTTTTTTTTATTCACAAAAAAACGCTTAGCTGATATCGACGATGTTATGGACTAATTTATTTAGATCTTCCCCGTCGAGGTTACTTTCTACTCATCTTTTTTTATGACCAAATCTTCGAAAGCGCAAAGACTTGTATTTTTAAATAAATTTTTGGAGACGAAACAATCATCATGTTGGAACATATTGCCGCGTCGAAGATCGGTATGAAAGTAAATCTGGTCTTGTTAATAAATTTTGCAAGAAAAAGTAAAGAATTAGTCCTCTAAATGCGAATCGGTTTCTAGTATCTCAATTCTGTAAGTTAACTACTTAGTTAGGAATAAAAGGGAAATGGGATTGTATCCGCAAGGTTTTTAGCTGTAACTCTTTGAGCATCTGCATTATATCTTGCAAGGACACTGTCATCTTCTATACAAAGTAACTAAATCCGACAAATTACAGTTTAAAAGTTATATTCCTAGAAAAATGGCTGATAGTTAATGAATTTCCGGACATTCTTACTTATTAAGAATCCGAGCTATTTTTTGTCGAAGATAGTTTTCTTAGCTAATTATTATAATGTTAATTCTGACATCTTATTTTTTTTCTCTCAAAGTGACATTTGACTATGCAAGTTCTTCGTGTGTGTCTAGTGAAAATTTAGAAACGTATAAGCATATTAATAATATTGCTGAACGGACTATATTTACGCTGGATAAAAAGTCGAAGAAAAATCGGATGTTCTGTTGTAACAATACTGTGTTGTAACACTACATGTCTAATGTTAGGTAGTTTATATCATTAAAGGCTTACTTGAAATAAAAAAAAATAAATAAATAAATAACTTTGTCGGTAAATTTTAGTCCTGTCAATCAGCATCAATTTTTTTATTCAAAACCTTGATTTTGTATTTATTCCAACATTGAGTCAACCGTTTTAATTATGTAATGAAAAATATGATTGTCGCTTTGTAAGCGCCTGAATAAATTATTCCGAATTAGGTATCAGAAATCAATTCTGTGGAACATAAATTCACAATGAAAAAAAAAAAATAAATAAAAAAATGTACACTTAAAAACTTGTTTTATCTATTGCCTTTTTTTCATTTTTAAAATATTACGTGAAAGACTTTTGTAAGCTTAAATTAAATAAAAAAATTTATTAATACTCTATTCATGTAATTTATACAGCAAACTTTACATAGTAAGTTTTAAGCACTGAATATTTGTAGCATCTCCATTGTACCTATTTAGTTGCCTGAGCAACTGCAGCTTTGATTGCCTGCTGTGCGTGGTATGTAGTTCGTACAGCGTGCACATGTTTAGAAGCACAGCTTCTTGAAGGCTCTTGATGGGATTTTGTACGGTAACCATATTCTCCATCAAGTCTACCGCAGCTTCCAGTTTCCCCGTGTACAATAAACAAACGGCTATGTTATTCAGTAACATGATGTTAGAAGGATCTAGCTCGGATGCCGTCTTGAAGCACTTCAAAGCTTCCTGAAAAGCGTTTTGAGCGACTGCCATGAGACCTCTGTCAACCAATTCCTTTATGTGTTCAGTTTTCGGATTGTCCGTCTGAACGATCGAGAATTTCTTTTCAGCTGCAGGAACATCTCCCAGAGAGAGGTATATCCTACCGATCGCCGAATTGAGGATTTCGGCTTGCCCCTTTTTCCACTCGTTAGAGTTAAGAAGTTGCTCCAATACTTCTGTAGCTAGGATGTAGTTTTTGGTGGAAAGAGCGCAATTGACTACTGAAACTAACGTCCTTGACCTCCTTGCTTTCCAAAGCTGAAGAGAGTCTTCCCTTTCATCTGAGTTAAATTTGGCTACACCTCCCTCTTCTGACAAACCGTTTTCTAAATTGTTAATTATTTTTTTAATAGTGGCGAGGATAGCGTACAAATTGTCTATAGCACGCTTCCCTTTCCCATAGTACATTGGAATTTCCGCGAGCAGTAATCTAAATGCAAAAGATGCCATTGAACCAGGTCTTGTGCCATACAATTCTGGATAAAATATAAAATACATGTCTGGCTTGTCTAGATTGTTAAAAGGTGTGGACTCTGTTTCCAATATTTCTGTTTGTCTTAATTTAGTTAACAAAGATAGTCTAGTAAACCACAGCTGCAAGGAATGGGGTGTATGTTTACTGGGATGGTTGATTTTTCCATATCCTTGGCCGTATACTGCAAGAAGTCGCCCAGATAAGTTGACTGCTGCACGATAACAGCCTTCTTTCATCAAACTCCTAAGACCTCTTTCATCCTACAATGCAAAAATTCAATATATAATACAATTTCAATACAATACAATATATCATACAATTCCAAATAATGGATTGAACTGAGTAAATCAAAAGAAATGTGCTTTACCTGAGTTACATCTGACAGAGTCGAAACATTCCTATTGATAGTTTCTTCTTCACCCAAAAAATATGTCACAGCCTCTTTTATAGGATCAGACATCTCCTCTGCTAAAGCGAGTCCTGGCATTGTCAAATTTTCCCTGTCGTGGTGACTTCCTCCGTGTGTAGAAGTAGTAGCAATTGATCTTAGAATCTTCCTAGTATTTTCTGATGGAATCCATGCATCACGGTGATAGTCATTCACAGTTGCATATTCGCTAGGCTCCTCGAATGATGAATCATTCTCAAAAATATTGCCTGATGGAGTTCCAGGTGGCATATTGAACTTGGAGGTAGAACCAACGGTGGCAAAAATATCTGGTTTGCTCGATGAGACAATTTCATCAAAAATTGTCGGCGTACTACTGTCAAAGTAGCTGCCAAGATTTGCTGAGGCAGATGCATTATCCGTTTCTTCTGATGGCTTTTGACTCATTTTTATGTTGAACTAATAATATTTGAAAAATAGAATTTATAATGCATCTCTTTCTTATTTTATTTACATATAAAGATTCGATAAATTCTCACATAATACATACACTTTGTAGACTTCGATGGTTGTTAAATGTTTACACGTGAATAATCAACATTTTTGGTTTCACAAAGGTTTTATAACGAATGATAGGAAATAAGCTATGCAGGTGGGTGCCATTTGCGAAACTGCAGAAGACTTTGACACATCAGCTGTCACAAGGCCATTGATCTAGCCTTACCTTACGTCAGCACGAAACTGACGAATTCTTACACAATTATGACGCACGAATTGTTATTGAATATTCAACAAGAAACTTTGTAAAATAAAAAAAACAAGATATAATAAAACAAAAGAAAAAGCTGAATTATAATTTTGGAATTTTTTTAAATCAATAACGATTATTGATATTTTTTTCTATCTTAAACAACATAAGTCGTCAGTAGGACGGTCAGTTACTCATGATGCGTCACAAAGGTAAAACCAACCGTAGAAAAGCACATGGTACTTGGCATTGCGTTTGTTTATCTGAACGGTCTACAGTGGAAATAATTGAATTCACTGTTAAACATGCCAGCGCAAGTTAAAAATAATATACTGCTCTACGAGGGCTGCAACTATCTAAGGTACAGATTAATATTGTCGACTTTATCGGGAAAACCTATAAAAATAACAGACATCAGGACTGCAGATGACGATCCGGGCCTTAGAGGTTAGATATTTTAATTTTATATGAATATATTTATCATTCTTTTGTGTAGGTACTGAGTCTAACTTGTATTTTTAACATTTTAGAATACGAAATCAGTTTTGTAAGATTATTGGACAAAATTACAAATGGTTCGAGAATTGAGTTGAACGAAACAGGAACAAGTTTGTATTACAGTCCTGGATTACTTGCTGGAGGAGAAATAGATCATGAATGCAGTTTACAGAGAGGTATTGGCTACTATCTCGAAGGTGTTATGGCTCTTGCACCTTTCTGCAAAACACCTGTCAGTATAAAACTCCGGGGAGTGACCAATAACACCCAAGGTATATAATCGCTTTACTGTTTAGCATAATTATGCTCAAGAAAAGTTAGAAAATTACAATTATATTTTTTTAATTTGCAGATCCTAGTGTAGACAGGATAAAGACTGCTGGAATACCAATTTTAAGAAAGTTTTTAGCTGGAGATAATGAAGTTACATTCGCAATCAATAAAAGAGGTGTAGCACCTCTTGGTGGTGGAGAGGTTTATTTCAAGTGTCCTGCCAGCAAATTTTTAAAATCTATTCAGGTTAAATTTAATTCTTATTAAATTTTATACTCAACTATAAAACTTTATTAACTTGTAATTTAATATTTTATTTAGTTACAAGATAGTGGTATGGTCAAGAGAATTAGGGGAACATCATGCAGTTTAAGAGTTTCTCCTGCTATTTCCAACCGCCTTGTGGAGTCCGCTAAGGGTGTTTTGTTGAACTTTTTACCAGATATTTATATTCATACTGATGCAAGTAGAGGAGCATCCAGTGGAAAATCTCCAGGTGTGAATTGATTAATTTTAGTGTTATAAGAATTTCATCTATCATTTTTATTATTAAAACTTTTATTATATAATGAACAGGGTTTGGCATTAGTCTGATAGCAGAAACCACAAATGAAGTATTCCTCAGTGGTGAAGCCTATTCTCCATTGATGACTGCAGGATCCTTACCCTGCGTTCCAGAGGATTTAGGTAAAGAAGCAGCGCTCAAACTTTTGGATGAAATTTGCAGGTATTTTTTAATTTAAATTCAAACATACATCTATACATAAGACAATAAATTAATGAATATCATTTTTCAGAAACGGATGCGTAGATTCAGCCTTTCAAAGCATGACTGCTCTTTTTATGGCACTTGGCAAAAAAGACGTTTCAAAAGTAGTTGTAGGGCCACTGACACCAGCAGCGTAAGTATCGTAAAATATACTGAAGGCAATTTTGAGTAGTTTTTAACAATGAATTTTTTATTGCAGAATTCAATTCTTAAGGGATCTACGGGATTTCTTCGGAATCACCTTTAAGCTAGAAAATGTCAAAGACGAAGATGAAACTAATGCTGAACAGAACCAAGTGTTACTTACATGTGTAGGAATTGGATATTCTAATTTGAGTAGACGCGTTTTATAAATTTGTCCTTTTACTTACATAAAAGGTCTGTACATATTTTTTATCATTCTAATAGATAATATCAAACGTTTATATACTGTTTGTTATGAAGCTGATTTTATCAATAATCAAAGGAGTATTGTTCTATCAAGTACAAATAATTCCATCAGAAAATTTGTAAATATTTCAAACAGAGTATACATATAGATAAACTAATTTTTTTTTTAAATAAATAACATTTGTAGTTTAATTCTTTTTATTTGAAAACAATATTTGCACACTTGTATAAACAAACATTATAGTTTACATAATTACAATGATTTTTGCGTTAAAGAACTAGTAATTCCTGAAGATGTAATGGTTTTGTAGGCCATGTTGAAAAAACAGCAGATTTTTCCCTCCATAAGTTCTGATAAGATGATGAATACTGTTTGCAATGATAGTAAGTTATCTTTTTCGGGTGTTGCGGACTTTCTTTACCTTTTAAAAACTTGTCATAAATTTTTAAAAAAGTTTTGAAGATCTCTTTTCTACTAATTAAAAGGTTAAACGATTTATTTTTCTTTCTCGTAGCTCCTTGCCTTAAGCCATCTACCGCGATTTCAATAGATCTACAAACAAAAGTTAATTATTGTTATTATATAGATACACTTTTATGAGTAAGTTTTGCCATGCATACTTTTCTGGAACTAAGCACCAAACGATGCTAGAAGGACAAGGTCTCGTTCTTGAGTAACTTTTTCGATGTTCAAAAGATAACTGGGATTGAATAATCTCTGGAGCTCCAATATTAGGATCAAATCTTTGGAAAATCCCTCTTTGCATAGATTCCAAAGAATATGGACAACCTCCACCAATTACTATGCTTTCAAATCTTATTGTTGGTATCATTAAAGATAGAAGAGCTCCTTGAACTCCCATAACGTTCCATCTTACGAGATAAAAGAACAAATTGAGTGAAGTGACAAAGAGATAAAAAAAAATATGTAAAACTCTACTCACTTAGCAAGTTTGTCAGAGCAGGAGAGACTCAGAGTTCGATCTCCTCGACCCGGTTTAGTTCTTAAAGGTCCAACAGTGTGATAATTCACACCTTTTTTATGAGGGTCTTGTCTCTCGTCGTTCTCTATGCATTTAGCTCCAGTTCGATAAATATCTACAACTACTTGACCAACTTGTGAGGCAATGGACTCGTCTTCTGTTTTGACTTTTTTAGGAGGGCTAACTAAATCCTCTGTTTCTTCTACTAATTTCGGAATTATCGAGCAATCGCCGCATGGTGTCTGACTTGAGAAAAAATGAAACGACACGTCCTTCAATTTAATATCATTGTTTTGCAAATAAAAAATATCATTCTTTTGATTGCTAATTACTAATTCAATTTGATGATACAGATAGCGTAAAAATGCTCGTCTAGCTAATATCTCGGCGTGCGAATCACTTAGTTTATTGCCACGTTCATCATATTTTGTACTTCTTAGTTCTATCCCACTAAGGCACTTTGTCCCAGTACATAAGCTTACTACACATAGTTCCTTGGAATTTTTTCGCAACACTATACCGGATAGAACTGTCCACTCACAATCAGATGGTTTGCCTGTCTTTTTCAAAGAAGCGTATTTATCCAAGCACAGTTTTGCGATTTTATCCTCTAGATTGTGCATTAGTTTAACTATTTTGGTGACTAAATTACTTAATATTACAATCGTTTAATTAACAAAAAAAAAGATAAATTAAAGTTTTAATGGACATTATCTGGATTCCAAGAATATTTCTGCTGTGGCAAATTTGACAACAATTTCATTTGATCCTCATTAATTACAAAATCAAGTTTTATGTTGTCTTTTATGTGATCACTTTTTATAGCTTTTGGTATAATTCCTGAAATGACAATAAATCAAGAGTGTTATTTCATTCCTCAAATGAAAAGTAAAATTAATATGCAACATGACTAAAAATACCTAATCCTCTTTGCAATGCCCACTTGAGTAACACTCTTGCAGGTGAAACATTCAATTCAGAAGCAACTTTCTTCACAACTGGATCTTCCAATAGATTAGTGGTATCACTTGTTCCTAAAGAAGAATATGCTTGAACATGAATTCCTTGTTTTGTACAGTACTTAATTAGTTCATCTTGTCTGAAGTGAGGATGACATTCGACCTGAAAATAGGTGTTTTCTCAATTTAATATTGTAATATAAATATATTATTATTGACAATTTTAAGATCAAAACCATACTTGGTTAACATCTGGTTTAACACCATTGCAATGTTCCAACAAGTGTTCCAAGTGACCAACGGTATAGTTGGAAACTCCAATTGATCTCAGCAGACCTTTTTGTTTGAGCTCCACCAAAGTTGCCCAGGTAGTAACTCTAAGTTTGGGATTATCAGGTGAGTTTTCTAGTATTCTAGAAGCTCCTGGCCAATGTATGAGGTAAAGGTCTAAGTAGGAAATATTGAGAGCTTTTAAAGAATCTTCCACAGATTTTCGAATTTTGTCTGGATCACCATTCTCACTTGGAGCTAAATAATTTCAGTATAGTAATTTTTATGTAATAACATACGTAGAAAAATTTTGAATAGAAAAATTTATAGGCATACCAAGTTTACTAGTTATAAAAATATCTTCTCTCTTGAGATTATACTTTGGTAGCAGTTCTTTCAAAGCTAACCCAATGTCTTCTTCATTTCTGTATACAACGGCGGTATCTGCGCATAAAATATAATAATTTTATTTTAAAATTAATTTAACGTTATAATAATTCAAATAATCATACTAACCAATCGATCTAAATCCAACGGCAAGACTTTCATCGATGACTCTTTTAATAACTTCACGACCTCTCACTTTATAGGTTCCAACTACGAATCAAATAATTTTCAATAATTCTTAAAAATAGCTACAAGTAATACTTTTTGTTATAAAAAAATTGGGCATTATTTCTTTAATGATGTCGGGTTAAGTACAGTATTTTAAGGTTAACTTACTTCCTACAAGCGGCATATCATATCCACTCAGTAGATGAACGCAATTCTTTGCTGCCGACATTATGGGATCGTAATATATTAATTTACCAGGCACATACGCAGTGATCTTAAGTATTTTCTAAACAATCTTAATTATAACGCAGTTCCCACCTGTTTGTCTGTTTCTGTTTTTTCCGCAATACTGTGTCAGCCGAAACCGATACTGATGCGCTGCATATATATATGCGTATATCTACTAGATATAACACATCATATAACTATATAGTTATATGATGTCTAATACGAGTCTAATACTGACTGCATAGCTCACTTTTCACTTCAAACTTCCCGCATGAAAATGTTTGAACACACTAGGAACTGTACACTAAAAATTCGGGAATACGGTAAAATTTGTAACATTAAAAACTACATTTTTAATAACAATTTTTTATTTCTTAAAAAAATATGAACAAGTTCGTGGAATTACATCGTAATGCAAAAATTTACCAAAACATTTTGAAATTCGTTGGAAGCGGATATACTTTTTGTTTGTCAATTTGGATAAACTTATGATCCTTTTTTTCATTTATAACTATGTGATAATCCATGTGATTAGATACAAAAAATAGCATACGCATACGCCTGTTTAGTCTACTAAAATTGAGGATAATAAACTAGTTTTGTATACAGCAACAATGCATATTGACTTCTTTAAAATTATTCAGAAATGAATCATAGGATCTTATCAGTACTTATACATATAAAGGTAAAATAATATCTAGAATTGTAATAAAAACTATTTTCTCCCTAAATACTTAAAGTGTTTTTTTGAACGGTATAATGACCGATAGCAATGCAGATTGTTATTAAAAAACAAATCGCGTCATAAACGGAATTACGGAAATGTAAAGTGTATAAAGGAATGCTAAGTCGAAATTCAGTCGCGCGTACAGTTTTGCAACAATCACTACTGTTCTGAAGATTTCGTTTTTTGATAACTAAATCATAAATAGTGTTGGTATAAGAAAGAATGGATAGAAAACTTAGGTGCATGCAAGCCATCATTGTACTAGTAAGTATACAATTTTTATTATCTAAAGTATCGATTGAAACCCAATAATTATATACCGATTTACCGACTGAGTAAAATGGAAATAAAATAATTATGAGATTTTTGTACTAATTTTAAATACAAAGATCGAAAATCGAATTAGTTGAACTTTTGGATACGTTTCTGCATACCCAATTTGTTCATTGTTGAAGATTAAGATTCTCACTTATAATAGTATCTCTTCATCTTATCGGCGAATCTCCTAATAATCGCTTTCATCGTCTTAATAATTTTTTTCTGACCAAACTCGTAAATAGCGATCTCCGTTAAAAAAGACAGTCCCGCCCCCAGCATGCCATAGACGAGAAAATAAAACGCGAACCCGACCTGGGCTAGCGAGATTCCACTGGTCCTTTCATCCGGTTTCTGTTCATACCCTGACCTGGCAACCCTGATCTTCACCTTTTGCAAATACCTTAGTATTCCACTCTGAAACAGCCTGCCATACATCTTCTTATAAACTCTTATCAAACAAAAGTTGTCTTTGAAAATGTGAACAAAGTACTTGGGTAAATCTTCGTCTTCGACAAGATGCATGAACTCTTTGCCCATGACCATAATGGCACCAGCCCAGCAGTCGGACACACAAGCCGTCTTTCTGTCGGTTTTCATTCTGTCCAGGCAGAACTTGACGCTCTCGACCCTTTTGGTGTAGTACTGGAAGTTCGTCTCATAGAGATACTGTTCGAAGCGTTGCTCTGCGAAGACCCGATACCCATACCTGATCAGGTCGTAGGGACACTGTATGGTCTCCTTGAGCATAGGAGCCGTGAGTAGTGACAATAGCTTGCTCTGGAAGTAGAGATTCAGCACGATGAAGGCGTAGACGAAAACGTAGAAGCTCACCCGGTCCAGCTGTCTCTTTGGCTCGTAGAACATGAACACCCCCAGGATGCCCCTTAGCAGGTTCATTGCGACCTGAGTGTAGTTAACCTTGAGCAGGTGCTGAAAGACTACAATCAGTATTACAACCGTCGACACCAGTAACAGCCAGATCTCAGTGGAGAAGAGCGAGGAGAAGCCCTTATTCTCCACGCCATGAACGTCTTTCCAAGCTAGGTAGCAAATACCGCTCTCTAGGTAGGTGTATACCTGGTTTCTCCAGAAGTCTCTCTCGTAATCCAGGTTGAGTTGCATGTCGAAGTCGCCCTGAAGCAGGCACTTGAGCAGACCTGCCGGATGACCAGCTTTGTCGATGCTGCCTCGTCGTGACGAGGGGAAGTAGGACTTGAGGAGGGTCGCGTTCAGACTATACCAGATGGTGTCGACGATGGTGCCTGATACCTGAACACCGTATTCGTGTAGCTCGTATGGCAGGTCGCTTGCGGTGGAGTACAGTTCCATAATTTTTATGGGGTAGCCCCCGAGAGCGGTTGTTTTGTCGAAGAAAACTGGCGGTTCGCAGAGAGATGCTGGACCTGTGTTTGAATTTTGAATATTTATTATATGCATATATGTTGTGAATTTCATCATTCGTACCTAGAAATCGATCGTAGGCGCGTTTGAAAATCGTCAGAGGATGTCCGTTTTTCTGCAGAACTCTTTGATGGCTCATCCAACCATCCGGTATTTTTTCCGAGAAAGGATTGAAGATGAAGAAATAGATCTCTCCATCAACGTCGCGACACATGAAAACAGCGTTGTGGACTTCAAACTCCCAAAGGACTTTAAAATACGCGTAGGCGTTTGTGCAAGAATTGCGATGCCAAGTTTCGTCGATTATGTAACGTGCGTATAGATTCCATAAAACGGAATATTTTATGTTGGACATGACAGTCTTGACAGATGGTACACTGAGATTGCTCATGAAAATATTGTTTGCAGGTAACAATAGATGCTCGAAATCGGATTCCTTCATCTTGTATACTTTTTCTTCCGATAGGATCTTTATACTCTTGATTTTTTCTAATCCGAGCAGTCGTAAGGTAATCTGTTGTGATTTGAATGGAAAATCGTCGAAGAGTGTGTCGTTGAAACTCGTTATCATTAAGACCGAGTTATCGAATTGCAAAAAACATTCGGTAAATGCGTTAGTCTGCAAAGAGAATCAAGAATTGATATACAAGACTGTCTTACACGTATAATTGGTAATCGAAAAAACATTACCGATATCAGGTTCTCCACACGTTTGATCGTGAATTTATCATTATAGTCTTCGCTTATTGACAAGTGGTATAGTAATATTGAGTATTTGATAAATGCACTGGTCGCTATTCTAGCGAAATACTTCATCCCGTAAATTGTCAAAAATTTATAAAAAGAAATGAGTCATCTATATTTTCCTCGCATCGTTGACATAAACTAACGCATATCGAAAAATGTCCAATAAAATATTCATAAAAAGAGTTCCAAGCGTAGTTTATTTCGATTTTCCATTCGAATGCAGATGTTATGAACGACGTCTATATTTTTCTGTAAACTACTTAAAAATAATAAAAGGCGCCGCGACTCGCTATATTTTCACTATACTCAATTTTTCGAATCAATGTAAACAAACGTCCACAAAGTAACTCGATCGACTCGTTATCGATCGTAATATAATTGATGCATCTCTAAAAGCCGGTCTGTCACTTAACTATCATCACAGTCACGTGACGCTTGAATAATCGAGTGAGATAACGTTGAAGCGAAAATTGTAAACTGCAAAAAAATTACGTTTAATAGGACGTTAGAACAATCTGCAACGAAGATGCTTTTCTCGATAAGAACATTATAAACGTTTTTGTTTCAAGATCATTGCCGGCAGCAGCGATTACGCGAGAGCCTCAAAATCGTCCAAGTTCAAGCTACCCGAGCGATTTGCATCAGGGGTCAATACTAAAGAGTGAGTTATATTATAGAAATAATTTCATATGCAACTGTGTTTTTCCCCAACGTTCAACGAGATTTTGGCTTTCTAGCAACGAATTACCTCAGATAATTAAAAAGCACAACCCCGTAGATCTCAAACTAGGCGCGCCAGACTTTCTTCCCCCGACGTTTGTCAGAAGTGCTGCGTGGAATGTCACCGTCAACGATGATCCTTCGGTGAATCAATACTCGGCCGATCATGTGAGTACTGTGTAATGGAGTCAGCTTGATGTGACGAACAATAATTAATTTAATTTTTTTTTTAATGCAGGGTCATGAGAAGCTCCGAAAAGCTGTTGCCAGGTTGTACTCGGACCTTATAAATCGCGATTTGGATCCCAACAAGAATGTCATCATTACAATTGGTGCCTCTGAAGCCCTGTATGTGACGATCCTGGCTCATACTAATCCTGGGGATGAGTGGATCTTGTTCGAACCAGCTTTTGATCCGTATCGCAGTCTAGTGAGAATGGCAGGGGGTGTACCCAGATTCGTACAGTTGAAACCGGTAAATACTTTTCATCTACTATTATTCTTCTCATTACGGTAAAGTTACAAAACTTAACGAGTAGTTGCGTAAAAACGTGACTTTGATAGAAAAAGACTCGCGGGAAAATATTGTCGAGCGATTGGGTGTACGACAAGAAGGAAATGGCCAGAGCTTTCAACAGAAAGACTAAGGGTATCTTGATTAACGCTCCTCACAATCCGACTGGTAAGGTGTTTACCAAGGAGGAATTTCAGTTCATCGCAGACTTGGCTGTTAAGTGGAACACGCTCGTAGTGACCGACGAAGTCTACGAGTGGTTGGTTTACAAACCAAACAAGCACGTGAGGATGGGTACGTTTTATCGCTGGTATAATTTATACAAATATTTTCGTTTCAATTGCATATAACTTTGAATCGATTGATTGACAGCTACTTTGCCGGACATGTACGAACGAACCATCACGATCAGCTCTGCGAGTAAGACGTTTTCGGTGACTGGATGGAGAGTCGGTTGGGTCTATGGACCGTCCGAGTTACTAAATAATATCAGAATCGTGCATCCTAAAGTGGTTTTCAGCAATCCTACTCCGGCACAGGTATACAGATGCATTTTTTAAAATTAAACTAATTAATAAAAAAAAAATTTCGTAATTTTTATAAATCAGATAGCCGTGGCAATAGCGATTAACAATTTTCGAAGAGATCTGGATCGTCCGAAATCCTACTTGTCGAGTTACTTGAACGAGCTGCAGTCGAAACGCAATGAC
Organism: Cecidostiba fungosa; assembly: GCA_900474305.1. Lineage (NCBI taxonomy): Eukaryota > Metazoa > Arthropoda > Insecta > Hymenoptera > Pteromalidae > Cecidostiba > Cecidostiba fungosa. Next base: position 32,349 of record UCOJ01000576.1, read on the forward strand.
CTGGTTAATGTACTCGAGGAGATAGGCATGTCGCCGATCGTCCCGGAAGCCGGATTTTTCGTCACGGCCAACTGGACTGCTCTTTCTTGGCGAGCGAGATTGCAAGATGAACATGATGACTTCCTGGATGTAAGATTCAATAAGTGGCTGGCTAAGAACGTCGGTGTAATAGCTGCGCCTGTTTCTATTTTTTACAATAATGCCAACACAGAGAGCGCACAGAGCTATCTTCGATTTTGCTTTGTCAGGGTGAGATATTATTGTTTTAGTTAAGATTATCTAATCGAGAATTCAAATTTTTAAATATACACACATTACCTTTTCAACAGAAAAACAAGACTTTGGAAGAAGCTGCCAAGTTATTGCTAGAATGGATCCAGTGGCAATAATTACATAATATCTATATAGCTGCTGACAATATTATGATTACTGTTGATTTTTTTTTTATTTATTAATTTTTTTATTTTGCTGTTCCACCCGTACACCCGTTTCTGGATTTTTACGAGAACCATCGTTCCTGAGAAGCATCAGACTACTGGAGTTAGTCTAAATTCTCTCCCATTCGCACAGGGAAGTTATATTTTTGTTATGATTATTGGATGCCATTATTATGATGAATTGACAATTAGGAGAAGGCGAGAAATAAAAGTCTGGAACAAAAATCTGAAATATTATTCCGTAATATTTACTTTTATTACAAAATGTCCGTGTTTAGGCTACAACATGTAATATAATAATTGCGTTTGGTCTAAACCTTTACCAAAACGAAGAAAAAAAAGTAGAAAGCTGAACTGCACCACGATTTCCTTCTATTGCGTTATTAATAAGACTTTTTTAAAGTAAAGAGCAACGCTTTGAGAAAATCGCATAACACTTGTAAATGCGAAATCCATTAAAAACTACATATTTGTCTCTCGTGTTCAGATTTGTTTTTTTTTTCAGAGCAACGCGAAAATAGCTGCTCGTGCGATACAAACGTGAAAATGTTTTTTTAATTCTTATTACATTTAATTTGATTCTTACTTATTCAACCTTACGTCCCCAATAGTTCGAATGAGTGCTACCTCGAGCTCGGGCTCATGTCTTTGTATTTAAATTTAAGAAAACGATGTTCATGCGCTCGCGCGTTAATTATTTTTGCAAAAGAAGTAGGAAGAATCGAAGGTAAGGAAAACCGTGAGCCACTTTACGGAGGACATCGAGGAAGCACTCGATTTGTTTGTTTCTTTTTCTTTAAACATTGAAATTTCTCAAAGCGCCACTTGCGAGCACGTGTTTCGCGCCTTCCTAAAGCGGAAGGAGAAGAAGAGACAAAACAGAAGAGTCGAAAACGGATCGTACATCAGGCTGTATACAATCGAAGAAATACAGTTGGATAAAGTGTAAAAATAATAAAATTAGCTCTAATAAATCATATCTATTTCGCGCTTTTTTAAACTCTATATCTCTCTCTCTCACTCTCGCACACTTGCAATTAATATTCATTTTTTTCTTCTTCCTTTCTTTCGTCACTTTAAGTTCCAAAAAAAGAAAAGAAACTATATGCCAAGCAACGCTATACTAAGATAATTGTAATATCTTTCTTGTTTATTCATATATATATAATCTCTATTTATATTAGGTATGCACTTTTACGCGTGACGTAACTAAAACATACACATGATTTTTCTTTTATAATATTCCTCTGTGGCGCGACACACATGATTTTATTTTTATTTAAAAAGAAACGAAAAGAAAAAACGGCTCACAGGCAGTCGAAGATCAGGAGAGAGCCATGCACGTTTTCGTTTCATTGTTTCTTTTTTTAAATTTTACCTTTTATAAAGCGACCTTTATCAACGACTACTTTTTTCATCAATATTTAATTATTACACAAGCTATACATTTTATCATTTGATTTAATGGTATACGATTTTTCATTTTGCAAAGAAATTCTTCCAGGCATAATAACGCTTATTAATGCACAACAATTAACTGTAAACAATTAATTTTTATTCATCAGATTAGGGGATTAAGATAAAGTTCTTTGTAGACTGTCCCAAAAAACAGTGCGTAAGTGTTGAAAAAGTATCTTTGCAGTACGAGACTTAGTTCGACTAAAAAGGTATAAAAGTTAAATAAATGCAAGAACATGGACGTATTTAACTTTTGCACGTTCTAATCCAACGTATAACGGTATTTAGCGTATATACTTTTTGAACACGTAATGTATTTTTTGAGACGTTTGATTAACCTGATGAATAAAATCAGTATAAAAAGACTTGTTCGTTAGCTTGACTAATATCATTGTACACCAACAACAAGAATATGTTACTCAAATTAATCCCTTTGCAACTCTTTTTAAAGATATCTTTTCGCGTAATATATTTTGATTAGTCGTCGACAAGAGGCGATTTTTCCATATGATCGATAAAAGCAGCATTATATTGCACATCGAGCAACCTCGTGCTCTTCGACTCGCATTCGTTCGAAATTTACTTTTACATATATATTTCGCCCTCTCTGTGATCCTGTTTCATATATACGTTTTATAACCTTAATCGTTAATTTTTCCTTACTTTTATCATCCTCGTACGTCGTTTACGTTTTTCTTTTCGTATAATATATCAAGTAAAATTTGTAAAATACAATATACTATCGGCTATTATAAATTCTGAAATCTTCACTTTTTGTTTCTTTATAAATAATTATCGTATAGTAGTAGTCTTCACACCATTTTTTGTTAATTTATAATTGTTATATTTATAATAATAATTATCATCGTCGTTATTTAACACCATCGTCATTGCGATACATTCGTTATATCTCGATCCTCCTTTCAAAAGTCTCGTCGTTTCATTTTTAACTTTTACTTTTTCCTTTTAAATATTACATTTGTGCCCGTTGCACTATGACGCATTATACGGTAAAATTTTTTTTTCTTAACAAATACCTTTTTTATCCTGCTTGACTGCATGTATACAATACATATACATAATATATAATCTAGAGGACTTACTGCATTGTATTTACATATTTACAAGCGCTTAAAAAAAAAGGAAAAAACAAACGGCGCCTCGTCGAAGAATTTCTTCGATACTCGTATTCATCTTTTGCTATAACGTGCGGTTGATATTACACATTCTTTACAAAGAAAACCGCGTCAATTATTAAAGCAAAGGATTTACTAGGCAACTCCTTTCTTTGTAATAATTTCATTTTTCGAAGGCTTTGGAAGCAACTCGTTTTTTAATTTAACTTTTTCTTATTCTCCCTCTCATTCGTACTCGCTTTCTTTCTCTCACTCGTTCATGATTTTACTCTTTGTCAATAAAAAAAGAATATACTTTTTATTCATCTACATATACTTAAGCAAGATAATGAAAGAAAGAAAACAAACAACTTCGTAATGAAGGGAAGAGAGCGAAAGTAAATTTAACTCTCGCCTGTTACTCATAGTACCTTTTGTCAGCTCTTGTAAAAAAATTATTATTCTTTAACTCTAAGCACGACTCTCTCGAAGAAATTCTTCTCCCTGTGCTTGATTTTTGAAGCTGGCAGCCTGTGCCTGGCCAACCGGTTTCTTTTCACCGAAGTTAATTATCTTTCAACACTTTACCTAATGTGCCCTATTACTTTTCTTTTTCTCTCTTTCTCACTAGGCGTCGCCTTTATAAACGCGTGCGCGTACGTTCTCAAGATAAAAAACTTTCGACCGCGTGTAAAAAACGGTCATCAGTACAAGATTCGCACGCTTCGTCAAAAGTCGGTAATTTACGCGCATTATATAAAAACTATATCAGAACTGAAGCTGAGAAAAAACTGTACCTGCTTTAAGAACCGGGTCGTATAAACTCGTTTCTCGTTTGCCGAAGAGGTGTGAGATCAATGCAACCACATTCGTTAATGACCGAGGGGACTTTTGCAGAATTACCATTGTTTTTCCTTCTCAAATTTAACAGGTTGCCACATGCTTCTTTGATTGCGTGTGTTCATTGTTCAAGATTACTCTCATTGTCAGTAAAATTTTTAATTATGAGCAGTCGTAACAGTAACGTGATCTCATTATCATCATTAAAAATGCAATAGTAATCATGTAAAATTCTAAACACGAATGGAAGAATTGTGAATAAGACTTTATGAGAGAACTATTCCGAAACGCCAAACTCACGAAATCAAAATCGGCTGAACGGCTCGTATATCACAGAAAAGTGAGACTCGATCATCAAGAAAGCACCAAAGAGCAGAAAAGGAAAACCTTCGTTTTTCACGGCCCTTCGGCAAAGAGATCACCGTATCGGAAATGTGTGTATTTGATAGACGGACGACTGTCGCGTCTAGTCGCCTAGCGAGTAATTGTTATCATACACTCACGGTTGGCCAAGGCCTCACTCATGCTACGATTCGAGATCGTCCTCGCGCTGGCTGCTGAAGTACGAGACGAGACCTCCAAATTCGCCACTGCCCTCTTCGTCGTACTTGCCGCCTGGATGGCCAGGATGTCCAGGGTGCCCTGGATGTCCCTGAGGATGTGGATGTGGACCCTCGGGGTGTCCAGGGTGTCCTGGATGTGCATGAGGGTGTGACGCAGGTCCGGGTACAGCTGGACCAGGCTGTTGCGATGGCGGTGCTGGCTGAGGAGGAACTTGGGTCGGAGGTGTTGCCTGAGTTGGCTGCTGTTGAGAGGATGGCGGGCCCTGAATGGATGACTGGCTATCGGGTCCTGGGGACGAGAAATGCTGCTCGGCCGAAGTGGAGTAGGGTGAGCTCTGATAAGCCGCTGCATCGTCGGCTGTCGACATGGGCGGCGGAGGCGGATAGGCGCCGTAATGATAGGTAGGCGGCGGGGGCGGATGGTACGGCGAGAAGTTTCCAGCCGGAGCTCCACGCTGTGCCGGTGGAGAAGGTTGTTGCATGCTGTGATTCACGACAACGGGCGAGGCGTTGGTGAAAGGCGGCAGCGGGTGTCGCGGGGCCATCTGTCCTGCATCACCGTATCGCGTAACACCACGAACATAGGGTGGAGGTGGCGTGGGTCCGCCTTTTGCCAGTGGACTACCGGCCGATGGTGGTATCATCGGTGGTCCAGGTGGACCAGGACCAAGAGGCGAGCTGCGGTCTCGACTGTTGATGGATATAGGACCGCCGCCCGAGGGCGAAGGGTCCATTGGGTGATGTGGCGTGTGGTACATTTGAGGTCCGGGAACTCGTAGACGCATTCCTGGTGGTGTACCAGAACGAACAGCTGCAAAGTGAGGAGGTATCGCTTGCTGGCCTGGCTGTCTATAGGGTGACGGTATCCGGCCTGAAACCAAATTAGTATATTAATTAACTAAATGAAACGTATCAGTATTATAAAAACTTGTCTTGATTATATGCGCAATAGGTGACTGGAATCATCGTTTCCTTCTTTATCGGTATTATTGCACATTCCCTAAAATCGGCCGAACAGCATATAAAATCATTAAAAAAGCAAGATATTCTTTGGTGTATACGGTACTTTGGTGCTATATGCCATTCGATTAACATAAAACTTATCTTGGAAGGAGCGTTTTTTTTACAATTTTTAAATTCGCAAAAATAGAGCTTATGTCACCTTCATTTTGGAGAGTAGCCAATTATAAAAAAATTGATTGTTAGCGTTAGCACTTATTGATTATATTTTATTACTCGGCAAAGAATGCAAATTCCTCGTTTATCTACAATGTGTTTTCGTAATGGCGACTATTCAATATAATTTATAACAAAGATATCACGTAGTATTATGCTAAAAGAAACGCAGTTTCTGCAAAAATAACGTTTCAAGAACAGTTTTGGAGATTTCAGCTTCACAAGAAAAAAAAAAAAAAAAACGCCCCCGGGTGGGCTCGAACCACCAACCTTTCGGTTAACAGCCGAACGCGCTAGCCAATTGCGCCACGGAGGCTTTGCCACAGTTGCGCAAGATGTTCTACACCATCGTACGAATGTAATGCAACTTCTCCACTTACCATCAAGATCATCTAACTTCAAATTTTCATGAAAATACGAATTAAATCATTTAAACACGATCAACACTGAATACCACATCAATTGCTTCTACGTAAACCTTTTAACAGTTACTCTAGAATGAAAATTATGAGGTAGGATGAGCAACCTGCGCCGGTGGAGAAGCAACATTATGCTAGCCATATCAACGAATGAAACGTTTAGCTCCCCCACTCTTATTTATGTGTGGACTACAGATACTTTGATTTCATTGCATAGTGTAAAACATTTATACACTTATAATTGGCACTAAATATTTTTTTAATGCCTTGTAACAACATTACTATTTCTATAAGTATGTTTTAAATTATACAATAGGCGCGCCGTATTCAGTTGTGCAAGACAAATCAAACTATTTTTATTTACTTTAAAAATTAATGCTATACTTCTCTATAAAATTGAAGCTTAAATTCACAGTTTATTTCCGCTTTTAGAATAAGAAATAAAATAACTTTGAGATAATTAATTAACAAAGTATTCAACATTTCTCTAAACGTTCTAAAGCCCAATCCATTATCTCTCAAAGCTTTACCACCCACCTCTGCTTTGCATGTCGAAACCAGGTCTAGGTCCAGCCATCATTTGTCCAGGGGCATTGGGCCCGCCAAAATACTTGTGTCCCATAGCAGCAGCCGCAGCTGTAAACGACTGTGGACTACTGGCTACCACGGGCTGCGATTGTAGCATCCTTGTAATGACGGAAGACTGTTGCTGCGCTTGAGGTGGCAGCGACGGGTACACCGCCTGTGGATTCGCCGGCTGACTCGAGGGAGGCCCACCTTGGCTAGAAACGCTCGCAGGTGGGGTTGATGGCGCCGAGCCTGATGTACTGCTACCTGGGGTCGGCAGGACACCCGCTTGCATCTCTTCAAGTTTTGCGAGTTCCGGGTTCGAGTCGCCGGGCATGCCTAGAATACCGGAATCTGCCGCAGCTTTGGCTGCTGCCTCAGCTGCACGAGCCGCTTCCATTGCTAAGGTTTTCTTGCCCTTGCCTCGGCCTCGACGCTTTGGTTTCATAGGACTACCATCAGGATTGAAGAGGGGTTGACCGTCCATCATCTAATGTTAAAATTCAATAATTACAATATGTGTTGTCAAATTTGCATGCAATTTGTTTTGAAGGTGTGTCTTTTTTCGATAAATCATTTAAATCTTAATGTGTCTGGTTACAATTATTGAAAAATAGTTGAAGTAAATTTAATAAAGTATTACAGAATAACAATTGTAACAACAGAAACAACATTAAAAACTTAATTCACATCATCGAATAAAAGTCATTTACGCTATACGATTCACCTTTCGTTACTCAACGCTCTACGTAAAACAATAAAACAATCTAACCTCATAGTCGCATACCTGCGGCGTCATCATTGGCATCATGGGGTTGTTTGGATCTATCATCCTCGTAGGATCACAACTTGGTTCTAAGACCGGTACACCGGGTATACTCGGCACGACAGCTGCTACCACATCCGTGTTAGGAATCGGTGGTGGTACTGGTCCACCGGTTAAAGTTGCTGGCAACAGTTCTGGCGGTACACCCGACGCGTCCCTGCGCATCTGCTCCGCCAGAATCTCGGCTTTACTACGCCTGCCACGCTTTTTCTTCTTCGGTATTTCGCCATCTGTGCCCTCCATGTTCATGCTCTCCTGACGCTCCGCTGCAAGAATCTCTAACGCCTTTTGACGTGCTTTCTCGAGTTTCTTAGCTTCGCGCTCTTCCTTCTTCTTTTTTTTTGCAATCTCTATGGCAGCGAGCTCGAGCTGCCGCCTCCCATACTCCTCGTCTTCTAACATCATTTGATCGAATTGGTCCTCGTCCAGACCTTCGAGCTCAGATGGTCCCAAACTCGCTAACGAGCCTAAGTGTATTTAGTATTTTAATTTTTCATTATTAAAATGTTATTATAATAATTATAGTTATTGCAATAAATTATTTTAATCTTATAATTAATAATTCGAAATAAAAGGGAAATATATTAAACATACCCTCACCGGTAACAGTGCCAGCCATGCCCTGCACGGGATCGTCCACCTGCATGCCCAGCATATCTGCATCGTTGATGATGCTTGGATCAATGCCCAGATCATCTCCAGATCTGTTCAAGCGCGGCTTGTTCTTACTGCCTGGCTTCGGCCCCGGCTTTTTACGTTGTTTAGGTGTACCGTCGTCTGACACAGATTTTCTCTTTGCGCCAGGACTCTTCTTGCCTCGGCCGCGCATTTTTGGTGACTTGTTCTTTGCTCGTAGGGATTGTTGCTTAGGTGAGTAGACATCACCCGAATCTGAATCTTTTTCAGCGTCATCGTCCATATTGTCGTTGTCGTGAACTACGAATTCTTCTTCGGTCTCTTCTGTTTTTCTCAGAGCCTTTTTTAATTCCTCATCACTGTCGGATGGCATAGCGTCAAGATAACTTATTTTCCGACCACGTGTGCGTCTTCCCATGGTCATTTCTTCTTGAGCTATTTCATTCTCATCCCGAATCCTGCCGTATATGACTTTCCTTCGGATCTTCTTTTGTTTAGGCTCCTGTAAACAAACAAACCATTATTATATTAAAATATAGTTAGTTTATTAAGTAAAACACAAATTATTTAATAACAGTATAAACAACCTTCTTTTTCTTTTTCGACTCATCTTCTTCCATTGGTGGAGGAACGTACGCCGCTGGGGCTTCGGCTATAACAGGTTGCGGCGCTTGAACCTCCTCCTGCGGTTTTGCCTCTTGCTCCATTGGCGTAGATTCGTCTATTGGCATTTCAGTGTCTTCAGGAATTATAGGTTCTGTGATTGGATTAAGGTCTTCAATTGGAGCTACAAGGTCCGGTACCGGTACCGGTTGTGTTTCAGTTTGAAGTATTGGTGCGGATGGTTCTGGTGCTTCTTTTTGACAGGGAACCGTTTCCTGAGGACCGTCAAACCTTAGCTGCTCATCTTCATCATCATTTTCGCTTTCGTTAGCAATTATACGTTTTCTTTTCTTTTTCTTTTTACTAGGTTTTGGTTTCGCCGCGGGTCGCCTGGAGGTTGAGGTTTTTCTACGACTAATAAAGAAAATAGTTATTGCGTGACTAAATGTAGTTACCAACTTTTTGATGTATATAACTTAAACGTTTCTTACCTTTTCTTCGTGCTTTTCCATGAATTGTCACTCTCCTCCTCACTTTCCGACTCGTCATCGTCTCTCCAACTAGCTCTGGATTTCTTTTTCTTTGGTCTGTCACTGTCGTCACTGTCATCGTCAACTGAAATATTTTATACGCAATTTAGTTTACTGATGTTTGCAAAATTTATAACAGAATCTAAAAAAGAGAACTCACTGAAGTCTTCGTCGTAGCGTGTCATTCTAGTTCTGGTAGACCGTCTTGTAGGCCTCGAACTACCTCCTCTGCCTCGCCTCCTTCCACCCAAATCGCTATCGTCAGATGAGCTGATCTGTTCATCGGGGTCTTCGTCGTCTTCGGAGCTAGTTCCTTTGAAGTCTTCGTCACTGTAAGGATCGTCTTCACTGCTGATATCGAGACTGTTAAGCTTGCGGTGTTTCTTACGGGCTGACAGTTTCTGCCGCATAGCAGCTTTTGCAGGTCGGCCATCGTCTTCTTCCTCATCTTCGTCCTCTTTATCCTCATCCTTTTCGACTTTGTAGTCCTCGTCACTTTCTTTTTCGGACTTTTGATCTTCAGCCTCTTCATCGTCCTCCTTGAGATTTTTTAGAGCTTCTGTCTGTGCCTTTTCTTCTTTCTCAGCATTTACTATCGTGGTGATGTCTTTACCGCGACCTTGATTACCGGCGCCCTGTATAGAATAAAAATAAATTATCAGTTTAACGTTTAATTATAAGTTTATTGAGTTTAAAATAATTATAATTTATTACCATTACGGCCTCGACTTCGTCCTTAATAGCAGCATTAATCATGTCATCGTACTCGTTAAATTTATAAGTATTAGCACAGCGCCTTTCCCTTAGCTGATAAACGGGCTCGCTCTCATAGCTGCTACTACCATTCGAGCTTCCAGACTCTGAACACGAGCCTTCGGCGCTCGATTCATCCTCATCATCATCTTGACTTGAGGCCCTCGAACCTCTGTCCCTGTGAGTCCTTTCGCTTTCTCCCTTCTGTAACACATTATCCAAACTAATGCCAACGTAGGCCAATCTTTTCTTCCTCAGCACCTCGTTCTCGTGCTTCTTCGTTAAAGCATCAAGCGTCTTCAGACTCTCCTGAAGCTTATTAACCAGACTGTTGTGCTGGCACGGTGGACAGTACCAGTCACCTTCGGGAATGAGCATGAGAGCAGGTCGGAGACAAGAACAATGCCAGCCCTTGTCGCATTCATCGCAGAGTAAAATCCACTCAGGATGATCAGCCTTGCTGCATTTCTGGCAGGCATACTCATCTACGGTATCAGCCTCCTCGTCGTCGCTCTTTGATTTCTGAGCTGTTCGGGCACGACGCATTGGTTCGGATTCTTGGTCATCTTTTTCTAGGTCACTCTCCGGAGAGAACTCATGGTCGCTTTTAAAGACCAGATGGTCACCGTCACTTTCGATTTCTTCTTCCTCTTCTTCTTCGTGCTCGTTTTCGTCAGTGCTTGAGGAACCGGATGAACTCTGCCAAGGATTAGCTTCGTTGAATTTTGCGCTAAGCTTCTTCTTCTTGCGCCTTTTGCGCTTTTTCATTTTGGCGTCCTCTTTTTCAAGATCCTGTAATTTTCAACAAGTACACATTAAGTAAACACATAACAAAATATCGCATGAAATGCAAAACTACATACTTTCATCATAGCAGCATCTTCTTCACTCTCCTCATTCTTCTTCTTTCGCTTCTTCTTTTCAGACCCATCGGCATGTTTTTCATGTTTATCGTGTTTACCACTCTTATCCTTTTTAAGCTTTTTGTCATCCTGAGCTTCGTCTTCTCGACTCTTTTCTGCTTCCTTCATAATGCGTAGTTGAGCGATGCGACGAGATGCCCTAACAGGTGGCTCGTTGTCATTACTAAGAGCGACGTCGGCTGGGATCTCCAAACCCAACAGCATGTTGCGCTTCTTTCGCTGTTTCTTTTTCGCTTCAGTTGCTTCTCCAGTGGGTTCTTTCGGTTGAGCTTCGTCACCGACAGGCTCGAGCTTTTCAGACTTGGACTGTGGTTCGTCGGTGGTAGCATCCGTGCGTTCGGCCGATTCGTCAGCAACATCTGCTTCGTCGCCGACCTTTTCGACATTCTTTTTAACAGCTGCTTTACCTAAAAGTTAAAAATAAATGATTATAAGATTTTGTATAAAGATGAGTAACAGAATTCATAATTAATTTGTGTACTGTTAATGTTTGGCTTAAATATGCTATGTTTAACTGATATGTAATAAAACTAATAATATAGAAGTGATAAACGTGAAATAACAATAATAACCATTAATTAATTTAATTATGTAACAAAGACAAATGAATTTAAACTATGTAAATTGAATTTGAGTTACAATATTATGCATTGAAGTAAAATTAATTAGTATTCAGATAAAACTCAAAGCGAAACATACCTCTACCACCTTTCCTTTTGCGACCTTTTGGTCTACCTCGGATCTTCCTGGCTGCCACTGCAGCTTTTTCTTGTGCCTGGTCAGCTTCGCCCTCTTTCTTTTCTCTCTCTTCATCTTCCTCTTCTTGCGACCCTTCATCCAAAGCAACAATGGCCGGCATTTGCCTGTTGTCATCCTCGGAGCTAGCACTGATCTTTCTACTTTTTTCGACACTTTTTCTCAATTCCACATCGGGCTGCCTCTTGCCCCGGAGCCTCATTCTTTTACCTCCGGCGTTGTCATCTTCGTCGGTCTGCATTCTTGTAAGACTCGATACATCCTCAGAATTTGAATCTTGAGCGCTGTTGCGCCTCTTGCGCGACTGACGGGTCACTCTGCTTGCAGCTCCAGCTGTATCCTGCGGTACATCTGGAGGATCCATGGTGGAATCGAGCTTCCATCCACCTTCGGCACCTACAAGCTCGGAGACAGTCTTTACACGAATGCTACCTACATTGATAGACAAATCGTTGACTTTTTCCTCTTCATCCGAGTCCGCGAGTGGGTCAACATCGTCGGCTGGAGGTGCATCAAACATGCTCTCGTCGTTGTCGCAGCCCATGGAATCGTCCGACTGATCTTCGTCGATTTTTTGTTCGAGAATGCTTAGCGGCTCTACAGGAGAAACATCCTGCTGCAGATTTTCGGTTTCTTGAATGATGGGTCGTTCTTGTAAAGCTGCAGGTTCGGCTGGTTTTTCTACAGGAGGTTCGATGACGTGCATTTGCTCCAGGGATTTCTCTGGTTCTTGTGCTGGTTTTTCAAATGGAAGTCCCATTGTTAATTGCATCACTTCTTCGGATTGCACTTTTTCTGCAAGTTTTTCTGCAGGAGATGTGGTTAGTTGCATTGCTTGTTCTGCAGGCTTTTCAGCTGAACATGTGGCTAGCTGCATTGCTTGATCTGCAGGCTTATTAACTAGAGGTGCAGTTAATTGCATAGCTTCTTCTTGAGGAACAACTGGTGGTGTTTGTTGGATAACGGTAGATGCAACTGCACCTTCGATTTGAATTTCTGGTCTTTCTGACTCACGTTCCGTGTCCATAGAGTCTGGAAATGGAGCTTCCACAGGTGAGCTTTCTGATGGTTTAGATTCCTCAACGGGAGTTTCAGGCACTTCTATAGAACTTGGTTTTGCTTCTTCAATGGGTTCAGATACAGAAAGGTTTTCTTCTGCACCTGGCATTGGTTCTTCAATTGGTTCATCTTCAGGTAGTTTTTCATCTATTGCTGGTATTGGTTCTTCAATTAGCTTAGCTTCAGGTAGATTTTCTTTTACATCCGGCATTGGTTCTTCAATAGATTCGGCTTCAGGTAGATTTTCTTTTACATCGGGCATTGGTTCTTCAATAGATTCGGCTACAGGTAGTTTATCGTCTACAGCCGGCATTTTTTCTTCGACTGGTTCAATTACAGGTAGTTTTTCGTCTACAGCCGGCATTGTTTCTTCGACTGGTTTAATTACAGGTAGTTTTTCTTCTACAGCTGGTACTGGTTCTTCAATTGGTTCAACTATAGGCAGTTTTTCTTCCACAACAGGCGCTAATTCATCGACAGATTCGTCTAAAGGTGCCTTTGTTTCAACAATTGGTTCAGACTCTGTAACTGGTGGTTCTACTAACTGATTTTGTTCAAAGCTTGGATCTGGCACTGAAGGTTCTACCTTGGATTTTCCTTGAATCAACTCACAAGTTCTTGCAGACTCTTCAACCTCCGTTATTCCAGATACTATCGATTGAATATTTTCAATTGGTTTTTCCAAGGAAGGTTCATTACTGACATTATCGTTGAGATCATCCGATTTCTCAGAATGAATTGATTCAGTTTCAATTTTTTGTTCCTCAGCTAAAACTCTTGCACTATCTTCTGTTTCAATCTCGGCCTTTACTTCTTCGAGCTGCTTTGGCTGATCCAACTTAACGTTTTCAGCTTGCTTGTTGTCATACATTTCATTACTTTTTTGCGGTTTTTCTTCTGACAGAACGTCAGTCTCCATTGGTGCTTCTGTGGAAGTCTCTGGAGTTGATTCCAGCACAGGCTCACTGCTTTCAGTGGGTTTGCATTTTGCAGGTGGAAGGTCTTCGAGATCTGGTGAGGACAATCTCTTTTTGATGCTTTCTTTTTTAAACTCATTTTCAAGCTCTATACTTTCGTCTTTGCAGTTGTAAAACGACGAACCAACAGAAAATTTGTCTTCATTCGTAATATTTTTTGCAAACAAATCTTCCTTTATCTCGTTTGTCTCCATGTATTTCGAGTTGTAGTTATCAAATTTATTTTCTAGTATCATAGAGTTGTTGGGCATTTCCATTTGGTAAGTCGACACTATTTTATTTTTAGACACAATTTCAGTTATGTGGGGCTTTTCGTACAAAGAGTTGCTAGCTATGAGATCATTGGCTTCTTCTCGACGTTTTTTCGATACCTGTAGAATAGGGGTTTCTTCGTTGAATTTGGCATTGAACTTATCTTCGAAGAATGTAGATTTTTCGCTGTTATGTTCTTCCCTTTGTTGTGGGGATTTCATCTGCACGTCTTCAGATAATGCATTTGAAGATTCAAGGTTTTCATTTTCAGAAAATGATGAACTATTCACTATTTTGCTTGACAAGTCTTCTTCATTCTCATGATTGACGAGATTCGATTCTTGATGGATTGCATTCGCCAATACTGCTTTTACATTATCTTCCTTTTCAGCTTTTGTTTCCGACAAATCAGCAGGTTGCATCTTTTCAATTAAAGTTGCTGTTACCTGTTCTTCAATTTTAGCTAAATTCGCTTGAGAAGAAGCTTCGTCGACTTCTTCCCGATCTTCTTTTAAGATTTCCTTTTCAACTAGAGAAGTAGAAGAACCTTCATCTTTCTTTTCGTCATCCTTTTCAGTTAAAGTATCGGCAGTATCTTCTGATTCAGTTGCCAAGTCAATTGCCTCGTCCTTTTCGATCTCAGGTTCTGTAGGAATTTCTTTCTCCTCGATTTTCTTGTCATCATCCAGCTTCTTTTCAGTGTCCACATTATCCTTAGCCTCTGATTTAGTTGAATCTGCAACTTCGACGTTTTCTCTATCAAAGACATCATCATTTTCTGCATCACTAGACTCACTATCATAGTTGGGGACTAAAGATTTGTATCCCGATTCAGCTACATTATCACTTTCACTATCAGGTTCTTTGTTTTCCTCAGAAACAACACTTCTTTCAGAATCTTCAACAGGCTTTTCTTTCTCTACAATCTCTTTAGGAGCTGCTGTTTGATCTTTTTCAGTATCCTTTTTTGATTCTTCTGGAATATTTAACGGTTCTTGAGAATTGGGCTCTTCGTTCTTTGTTTCAGAAACATTAAGCTTTTCCTTGACTTCTTCAGAAAGTTCCTCTTCCTCCTCTTTTGCCTCTTTTTCTTGCTTCTCATCAGAAGTTTCGCCTTCTACCAAGGAATTTTCCTCTATTGAAACATCTTTTAATTTCTTTGAAGTCGAATCAATCTCTTGTACAATTTCCTTAGGCTCTTCTTCTTGAAGCTGATCCATATTATCGTCTTCGCTAGGTGCCTTTTCCTCCATAAATACATCTGAAGGCGTTGAGGGTTCTTCGTCTTCTTTCTCCATACCATCGTTCGAGTCAACAGCCGATATTTCATCAGCTTCGCGTACACTGGCACACTCCGCGATCATGCTAGACACTTCAAAAATATCGTTATCGACTTTCTTGTCGTCCACACTTTCGGTCTCGGCGTTACTTGACTCGATCTCCGCACTTTCTGGCGTAGGAGGCTCTTTCGACACATCCGAGGACGAAGTGACATCTGGAGTTTCGTCTATTTTCTCGGTTTCATCTGAAACCAGGCTGGACACTTCGAGCTCAACTCTTTTGCCATCAGATTGTACTGTGGAGGAAAGTGTCTCTGCCATCGTTTCCTCGGTTTCAGACTCCTCAAATTTCTCAGAGATGGAAAACCTCGTAGATTCTTGCAGCCTAGATGTATTTTCAAGCGAGAAGGTTTCCTCCAGTTTTAACGTATCTTCTAATTCGATGTCTGTATCTTTATCGAAAGTAATTGAAGAACTCGCCTCCAACGAAACATCCGCATCCTTCGAAGTCGTCGAAACCCTCGGTTCTTCTAATTTCGAAGATTCTTCTTTACTTTGCTCCATCGTTTCATTAATTTCAGGCTTTTCAAGACTGGTCGTTTGATCGGGTTCGGGTAGACTAGAGCTTTCCATATTTTGCTCTGTTTCTGCCTTTTCATCTTTCTCTAAGGTACTCAGATGATCAGGTGTTTGCGAACTAGTAGCATCTTCGCTTTTCTGAATTTTTTCATCTTCCAGAGTGCTCGAGATGTTTGACTCCTGCGCGACCTCTTTTTCTTGTTCAACGTCGTCGTCTTTTTCCAAGCTTGATAGAAGATTCGTTATGGAGTCCTCTTGTTCTTTAGTTTCAAAGACGTCTTCGTCGAATATGTTGCTGTCGTCATTTTCAGCAATTATCGCCTGGGGTTTACTACTACTTGTGCTGCTTTCAACTTTCGATGGGTTATCACTAAGTTCATTGATCAAATCATTAGAGGGTTTATCGGCACCTTCTCCCATATCAGCTAAAGTAGCTTCCAAGTCTGCTTGATCTTTGATTCTACTGTCTTCTACATTAGCTGTAAGTTCTTCCGTCACTCGTGGTTCACTGGAAGACACGGACTCTTTCGGTTCTTCAGCAGGTTTATCATCGAATTCGTCAAGGGCGGCTAAAGTTTTTCCCAGCTCGTCTTCAAAGTCACCGGTAGGTTCGTCATTACTTTGCTCTGGGTTTCCAATTTCTTCATCGGAAGTTGTTTCCTTTAACTCTGCTACTAGCTGGTCGATATCGTCATCGGCTTTTTGCGATTCCAAGAGAGCGTCTCCAGTAATAGGTCGCGCATCGTCAACTGCGTCTGATGATTCGACTTTTTCTTCAATAGAGCTTGGAGTTGCCTCTTTCAATTCAGTGTTTACCTCGTCTTTTGAGCACTTCGATTGATCAGGAAAAATTCCTTGGAATTCGCCGGTTTCTTCGTCCATTTTCAACATAGTTTCTTGATCTTCCTTCGATTCTTCACATATTCCGAGATCTTTATCGACACTCGAAGACGACGTTTCTTCTAAATCATTTAAGAGCCTTTTCACCGGTTCTGTATCTTCTCTAAATTCCTCTTTAGCTTCGAGAGTAGGCTCATTGACGTTCGACGACGATTCCACATTTTCTACTCTCCCGTCAGCATTTTGTATATCTAATAAGGCTTCGTCTTTTATGTCGGGGTTTGTCTCGCTATTTTGTTCTTCAGTCGGCTGTGAAGTTTCCACTTCCATCTTTGATTCGTCGTTTGCTTCATTCGTTTTATCAAGGTCCTCCGTCTTCGGCATCAATGACGTTGACACTTCAGATGAGCTCGTTTCCACTGACTTAACTTGTTCGATCTGTTCGACGCTCATATCACATTTTTCCTCCAATTTTATCTGAGCACTTTCGCAGTTCTTCAAATTCTTTGCATTTTCTGTACTACTGCTCTCACCGTCACCAACAGATATAGGAACCATTTTTTCGCATATCTCTTCGGTCGCCTTCCCCACGACTTCCTCTGCTGTCGTCAATCCGTTATTGTCCTCGTCTTTCTGTTCATTGCTGGACGTTGCTAGTTGCTGTTGAAGTGCGACGCCCGCATCCTTGGCCCGAATAGCGCCGTAAGACACGCAGTTCGGTCCAAAGAAGAACTTGGGTGGTGACGTTTCATCTGCCGGCTTCACTGTTGCTGATATGTCTGCCTTTTCACCGCCGGGTCCGCCGACATCCCACCTCGAGGACCGCTTGGTTGGACTAATAGCGGGTTGCGCAAACACTTGCACTCCCAGTTTGAATTTTGGCTTATTAGGGCTCGTTTTAAGTTCTCCCGTTTCACTAGTTCCCTCCTTGCCGGCAGTCTCTTCAGCTGTCTTATTCTCGGTGTCGCTAGATGTTTCGTCAGACGGGTTGCCCGTGTCACACTCGGCACCCGAGCCCTCGCCGTAGACAAAGATCACAGGCTCCTCAATAGCTTCACCGCAGATGGGATTAACCGCATCACAATCACTACCAGAACCTTCACCGTGCACCATCATTACAGGTTCCTCGATGGCCTCGCCTACGTCGTCCCTCCAATCATGCCTCTGTCGCTGGTGGGAAGCTAGTTGACTTGGATCCATGTTACTGCGAATAGGAAGGACTTCAGTACGCATCCGTTTGGCGAGCATAGGATCAATCATTTCAGATTCAAGGCCACGTTTCATCGGACCTCCGGCCATTCGCATCGCTGCCAATTTGCTGGGATCAGGAAGCATCACGTAGCCAGGCAGTCGTTGCTGCGCTTGTGGATCTATCACGTCCTTTGAATGCCGTGATGGATGGTAGGCCCCAGCTGTGCTGGGTGGTAAGTCGTACGCGGCGTAGGGCAGCTGTCGTTTACTTAAGTCTGCGACCATTGCGTGGTTGCGCATCATTGCTGCACGCGCTTCGTACGTAGGGTCGTAGGCAGCCTAAAAAAACGTATTTAGTTATATTTTTTCATAGACATGTAGCTTTCATTTTTCAAGCATATGAAGTATATTCAACTCACAATATTGGGATGAACTTTGTTCGGCGTCTTTCTCGTGCTCAGATCCATTTCTCTGTGCTGCTGCTGCTGACTAAAGTCCTGGGGCCTGTAACCAGCTGGAGAGGGTAGCTCCTTAGACACCTTCCTACTAGACAGATCCATACCAGAGAAGTCCACAGGCCTGGCGCTGGCACCTCCGCCACTTAGGTCACTGGGTGCGTTCTCCCAGCCTCGTGGCGACGTTGACAGGTCCATTCCCCTGTGACTCCTTGGTTGCAGCCTCACATCATCCTCTCCATTGGGTAGAATACCAAGTGCACCAACCTGACTCTTGGCCAGGTTCTCAGCGATCTTGTCAAGCTTGCCGCTGGGCTTCTCTAGCTTTTCGGCCTGCATGCGCACGAGGTTTGCAGCTAGCTGGTCGATTGGCTTGATGGGCAGCTTGTTGTGACCCGCGCTGGCGGTCTCTATCGTTGTGCCGTAAGGCAGACTGTTTATCACCGGCACTTTGCCTGAAACAGATAAGGGGAAGAGCGTGGCGTAAACAATACCATTGGCGATTGCTCTCTGATTTATTGCTGTTATTCAAAAGGAGGTAGGAGTTATAGATTACTTACCAGGAGCCTCGAGTTTTTTCTCTGGTGACTGTTTGAGGTCAGCGATGTTGACAAGTTTAAGGGGCGAGGTTGTTATGACGGGCGTCTCAATGGACTTGATGCCGCTACCAGCAACGCTGTCTATCGTTACGCCGTTTTTCATGTTGCTGATGTGCTGCTTCTGTTCAAGCGCGCCGGGATCTTCCTTCTTAGGTGCGGCCTCAACAACTGTAGGAGAAGGCTTTACGATTTTCTCTATCGTCACTGGGTTACTCGAAGACTCGATCTTCGCTTTCGGTTTTTCTGGCAGCTCTTCCACTGCCTGCTTCTTGCCATCTTGAGACTCTTTACCGTTTTCTCCTTTAACTATCTCTTCTTCACTTTCTTCTTCCTCATCTTCCTCCTCATCCTCCTCTTCTTCTTCTTCCTCCTCCTCCTCTTCTTCGTCTTCCTCGTCTTCCTCGTCTTCTTCTTCTTCGTCTTCTTCGTCTTCCTCCTCGTCCACCTCTTCACCTTCCTCCTGATCTATATTATTTTGTTTATCAGGCTTTTCATTGACTACGTCTTTCTTAACTGCGTCCCTTTCGACTTTTTCGAGTTTCTCAGATTCTGTCGCCTGACCATTCACGGCCGCGGGAGCGCCCTCCTGACCCGTGTCGATTGTCGGCTTTTCCGACGTCTCGAGACTATTACTGTCTTCACTTATAGGTATAGCACCAATTTCACCGTCTGTCAAGGTGTTTATTAAAGAAACAACCTCGTCTCGGGTTCTACAAAAGTAATAAATGCAATCATAAGTATACTGTTTGATTTTCTATGAAGACTATCAAGCATAAATTGTATTATAAAAATACTCACTTAGCAATCAATTCCCAATTTTCTTCATCCAAGTCTTCACGATAGACTCGGATGTTGCATTCTTCATCAACCTGGCACCAGTATGCCAGTCCAGACTTATCACGACCTATTGGTTCTAATCGCAATTCACTGGCTGTTAGTTTGTTTACTTCATTTTTAAACTTTTGATTCATATCAAACTGTACTTCCAAGAGGGCCTGTAATAACAGCAAAAGTGAATTAACTAATGGTGAAATAGATCACTAATTTTTTCATTATAGGCAAGTAATTTTTACCTTGAGAAGACGTAGTTTAACAGCTACTCGAGCCTTCTTGTACCCGATTCTCTCGAGTTCCCAACCATCCTGATTGGAGTACGTGTGGCAAAATTTGACAAGTGCCTTCTCCCATTTTTCAGGATTGACACTTTTCCTTGCTTTGCGAAGGAGTTTGATGTGTAAATCTACTAGTTCTCTTGATACTAAAAGGATAAATTTCAAAGATTTTAGATACATAACTATCAAACCGAATGAGTTAAATTCTACATTTATTGATATTTTAAAACTAAGTAAGTTGGCGGTACCAGAATGAAAACATGCATATAAACATCTGGTTACTTTCATTCATGAAAAATACTCTAACAATATTCTGTTACAACTGCTCCTGACTATATTAACCAAATTATCTGTATTTTCGTGAATGACAAGTCTTTGTAAATTCTTTCTGCACTAAATATTACAAAAGCCATACGCTACCAATGAAGTCCATGCTTCACCCAAAAAATATCTAATCTTGTTGACATGCTTGCGCAATGTAAACAATCTTCCTACAGCTGATTGCATTTCGATTGTAACAATTAATAATAAACAATATCCCTCTCCCCTCACTATTACATAAACCAAACCATCTCTCCCTCTCTTTTCTCTCCTCCTCTCTTACCATGCAATCCAACACAGAAAGAGAAAGAGAGAGAGAGAGAGTGAGAGAGAGAAAGAGGCAGCTCAATGCCACCCACCAGGAGTAAAAAAAAGGAATGATAAAGAAAAGAAGGAGAAACCCGCGCTGGAGCTTTTCCAGAGCTGTCACGTGCCGAAGGAGAAGGAGGAGGAACAAACAGACGGCTGGGCGAAATGACAACACGCGAGGCGTCAATCCTCCCGGTGCATCTGTCAGCTTTAAGGGAGTCAGACGGAAAAAAGCCGCCGCCCCGGCAAAAAACGCACTCACGGCGTTTCGCAATGACGAGCAACAAGCTCCGTGGATGCCGCCAAAAGTGCGTAACATGCCTGCACAGAGCCTCGCATCAGGAGGAAAAAGCGCAGTCGGGAGAGAAACCCGGGAGAGAAGGAAAGAAAGACGGCGAGTGAGAGAAGGATAGCGCGAGTACAAGCGCATGAGAGAGTAGAGGGGCGAGAGAGCGAGATAGATGGGGAGAGAGAGAGAGATAGAGCGTAAATGAGAGCGCGCGAGGCTGACCTTCCTGGGCGTTCTCGAGCATCTCCTGGAGTCGGGCGATGTCCGGGTACTCGAGGCCGCAGCTCTTGCCGAAGCACTCGAGGAACGAGCAGATCACCGCGAAATTTGGGTCAGTCATGCAGGAGGCTTCGTTATCGGACGCCATTTTTACTCTCCGCCGCCGCCGCCGCCACCGCCACCGCCACTTTGCTCTGCTGCACACACACACTGGCGGAGAGTGAGAGAGAGAGAGCGCGATATATAGAGAGACGAGGACGGAGCGAGTACTACGTTAGGCGGCTTGGCGACTCTTCACACAGCTTGCTGCTGCTTCTTATCTTCGAGCTGGACTCCTCTCCGATGCGTGAGCTGAAAGAATCGAACGTCGGTTTCTCGATAAGATTCTTCACTTGCTTTCAAATTGTTTTTTCGTCTTTGAGTTTACTATAAGCGAGGCTGGATTGTTGCTGCGCTGCGCGAGTTTTGTTTTGGCGCAAGCGTTATGCGCCGCCAGAGCGACTATATACACTGGCGCGCGGCTGTATATAGGTGTATTATACGTGCGTGCGTGCGCGAGGGGACTGTCTCTGTTTTTTGAACGGCCGAGTGTGTGAGCTTTATGCGAGCCTCACACTGGTTCTTTTGAAATTTTCGTTAAGGAATGCTGGTGTTGGGTATATTCGTCGCGTTGTATTATACCTATAGAATTGTGAGTCAAGCTGCGATGTTTAGACGCGGTTTTTCAGATCGTATTCGAGTTTTGTATATGCCTATACCTACAGACCGAGGTCACATACTGCTGCTCCGAAATGAATATTGTCAAATAAAATCCTATCCGAACATTTTAATTGTTGTGTCAAAATTCGAAGAGGTACTGCGTTTGTGTACGCGGCTTTTCAGACTTCCGGAGTGTTTTTTCCTTGACTGTGACCTTGAACGTTGCCATGTGTTAATCAATGTTACAAAAAGAGAGAAACTACCGGTGTGGAGTAACCATAAGCGAAATCAGCACGTATACCCGCAGCCCGCTTGTATTTCAACGGCGAAGAAACTTTTTTTTTCATCACAATATTATAAAATGTAGGTGACACAAGTAGTACCGAGAAATAACATCGACGATCGTTCATTCAAGAAACGCTCCAAAACAAACGCTCGAAAATTCTTCGTAATATGAACCAATCGAGTGATCCATCGGAACACGAACGAACCGGTTCGTCAGGGAAAACCCCCGATCGTAAACAAGGGCCCGCATTGTTTTTCTCCCGCCCGAGAGAATGCAAGGCATCCTCGCGAAAAAATTTCGAATTCGCGCTCGGCTGTTAAAAATAAACCGCGCTCGAGAGTTGGGTAACGCACGCCGCTATTATGGAGAACTCTTTCAAGGTGTTTGTATATCGGAGCATCAGAGGTGTCTACGTGTATGAACGTATAACGCGAGTATGCGTATCCGCGTAGTACGATATTTGTGGAATGCTTGGATTTTAAATTTGCAGGTTAAATTCAAAATAACATCGAGCATCGCAGCTCGCCAAGAGGCAACACGGCAGCAACATCAGCGCACCAAAACAAAACACACATCGGCGCAGCACAGCATTGGAGCATATCAGCTCTCTCCTCGAGCTATGTATAGGTGTAATATGTATAACAATGTAAAACACAGAGCGCAGTAGCGCGCGATGCTCACTTGTGGGGGTGATCTGGGGGTCAGCCGGTCGATCCTCGACAACAGACACAGTCGAAAAAAAAACGGAGCCAGAAATCTTTCGGAGCAAGCGAGAGAGAAAACACGTCGAAGCGCGCACACCAATAACACACGCACACACAGGACGCGCACTCTCTCGGTGCGCCGCGCGAAACACTACCGCGGCTTGCTTCCGTCTTGCTCTCCGATGCTTGTATCTCTATATATCCTTTTTCTGTATATATAACCCGCACTGGTGTGCGATATATATATAATGCACTGAACGCCCGAGGTATATAAGCACACGGACACACACACAGAGCACTAACTATGGCGGTCTCTGAGCCGCGGCTGACTCAGGACTCGGCTTTTAGGTTATACGGCGGCGCCTGGTCTGGAGTTGCAGTCCTCGCGGCGCCACTGCTGGCAGCGACGTCGTCGTCGGCAAGGCCAACGGCGACATGTCGCGCTTCACTATATAACTCTTCTACGATCTTCCCCGCGAAGCGCGCAAGGTTTCGCGGCGCATCTATGATCCTCTCTACACTTCCTCTTCACCAGATCCACAACTATCGCTGCAGGGAACGACGCAGCAGCTTTTTGTTTTTCTAGAGCGAAAGGTGCGTTATAGCGCGCGTCGCCGCCCTCTCAGAGAAGACGCTGCATGTTCGTAGCCGACGCCACTTCTGCGCCTGCTATTCTCTCCTCACAGAAGACGTAGACACGCACTGCACTCGCGGGGTACCAGATTACGGCTAGTAGTAGCGAGAGCTTCTGATGCACTGCACTGACTGAGAGTTTGTTGCGAAAGGGCGCGAAGAGAGAGACGGGACGAGATACGTGTTGTACTCGCGCCGCTGCGGCCACATAAGTATATATAGGTACCTCGGCGGCGGCGCTCTGCTCGGCTTTTTTTCGGCCGCGCGCTAGTACCTATAGCTTGTGTGTGCCAGCGTGTGGGTATAATATAACTAACATATATATATGTATATATACGTGTATGCGCGTCGATCGTTCTACGTTAGCGCTCTCTAGGCGAGTGGGAGAGAGACAGAAAACTAGCTGGACAACAGTGTATGAGTGTATTATACGGAGGACAAACACACCGAGGCAGCGGGAGCAGCACCGGCGCCTCAGCAGCAGCGCCGCCGCGAGTGAGAGAGAGAGAGTGAGGGGGGGTCTTATTATGCCGGTTTTACAGTTGATGCGAGAGAGGTGCCGGTTGACGTTTGCGATGCGCAAGTTTGAACGAACGCGGATCTCGCGCGCGGTTGGATCGGAGTCGGATGATTTGTCGTAGAAGTTCGGGAAAGTTTGATGGGGAGAGAAGAACCCTATATGACTATGATGTGAAGTCGGATGTGGGGCACTGGTGCAGACTCGCAGTGGGGGTTCCGGGAATTTGTTAATCGAGAAGTTCGCGGAAGTCTCTGCTTTACCGATGCGAAGTTCAAGTTTCTCGTGGTATAACTTTTTATATTGGTTCTGTGCGGCTAGCGCATGTTTGTTCACTCGGTCGTTTGATGTTGGACTTATCTTTTGTTTTTTTGTGCAAGATAATGGATTTGTAATATCCTGTGGTGAAGAATACATCGATTTATGGATATAGCTCCCAGAAATGACTCTATCTAATAATTACGAGAATTTCGTAAGTATACTCACAATGTAATTTATACAAATTCATTTATTAACTATATGGAAATCAACATATATTATCCACGATTAATAGTAATGAAAGATTAAGCGTAATATTTTGAGGTAATGAAACGCAACTGTGTGTTTCAATTCGGAACAGTGATACATTTTTCAACGACCGACCCACTGTTTCCAACCAACACCCCGTCAGCGACATATAGGAAGTGTAAAAACGACATTATATTATAAAACGCAGTCACTAGGCTATATAACCCATTTGAGTCCGGCTCGACGGCGTTATCCATGTCTCGCTCTGGCTCTCCTGTGTATATATACACCTATACCAACCCACATACCCACTTATATACATATATACCTATGTGCTTCCACGCACCTTCTGATAATGGGTTTATTTGAGCCTCGAGCGAAAGAGTGAAAGAGAGGGTACAGTACAGCAGTAGAGTACCTATGAGGTACATTATAGGCACAATACAGCCAGGATCTATTCGCGTTTCGCCCTTTATCTGGCCTTGTCCAACGTATGCAACGCGTCCTATGTGCAACAGCGTGCGCGGAAAATCGAGCGGTGTGGGCTACTGAACTGCAGCTTGTATAGTATACGTTTTATGCACACCTATATAGGTATAATAAGTATATCCACGCATTAGTTGTAACGCTGATATTCCGGTGGGTTTTTGGGAGTATTTTGTTATTTAGACTGGTTGAGTTTGCATTTGTAATATTTTATTATTAATGAACTTTGTAAAAATATAGCTTACAATTAGAGTGGACTTTGTACAATCATCGTTATAATATACTCTTGCAGGGTGTATTGCTTCGTATTTACAAAAAAATGACGTAGATACACATACATCTATGATATAACGCTATAAAAAAACTGCCAAATTAATAGTGTCTGATTGAATATAAAGATTATAAAAAGTGCATAATAACAGTATTCTTTGCGACATGAAAATTGGACGTCGAGAAATGCAATAAAAATGTTAGTGTATTATGAAATATGCGATGCGTATCAGAGTAATTTTGATTCAAAAAAAGGTTCGATCTCTAAATTTTCGTAATTATGCCTATCAAAAAGAAAAATAGTCTATAAATATAGTATCTCTTACTATCACTCAAAAGTTCAAAACTCGTTTTTTTCAATCTCACGAGATAACTCAAATAACAACAAGAAGACATCGACCAAGGATCCCGAACGTAAAACGCACTTTCCTCTTTACAGCCAGATAAATCCTTCCATCCTCACACACATACACGAGCGCAAATCGAGGGAAACTCCCTCTGCTTAGTTAGAGAGGACGTGCATCGCTAGAAAAGCGCTAGAGAAAGAGATAAGTATATAGACACAGAGGAGCACGGCAGCAGCGACGTATAGGATAAAGCCTCCCGGCAATCCTATCGATTCGCGCGCGTGCGCCGCCTTACGACGTTGCCCATACGTGCGTCTGTTGCCTGCCTACCTTAGCTCTTTCTCGTCTCCTGCGCGCTCGTAAAGCAAGACGAGGAGAATCACGCGCGGACTGTAAATCTCGCGCATCCTTCGCGTAGTAAAATGTACATGTATGTGCACACTACACACACGCTCAGCGGGAGAGAAAAGCAGTGTTATCGTTTCGAATGTTTGTTAGTTCATTTGAATGAATTAGTGGAGAGTTAGATTCTTTGATGGTTTACTTTCTTTAACCGATTCAAAGTCTTTGAATGCTAATATAAAAACATTTTTTATTATTGCATAATCAGAGGTACAAAGGTAGGATTCTCCACAACTTGAAGAATTTGCTCTTCCCCGCGCTTTCTGTCATCTTGTTCCGCGTGAAATTTACTCTCAACCAGTTGAGAAAGCAAGTTTAATTTTGTTCTGATTCTTCAACGAACAAACATTCACGCACTGACATAGCGTAGACAATCTTTATATATTTATATATTCTTTATATTAAATGTATGTACAATGCTATGGCTGTAGAAATACCGCGTCAACTTTCGCTTATCTCTTTCGCAATAACTTTTCCTCTTTGTACAATTTCGACAACTTTTTGAATTTTTTCTTTTCTTTCGAGAATCAAAATTAAGTCTTTTAAATAACTCTTGTTTATCATTCTCAATGTGCCCGACAGTTAAGTGGTAAAAAATTTAGCTTGCTATTGATTTACCTATGTACATGTGTAGCATATCGCAGTGAAACGTGATGCTGCAGCAATATGGAAGTTACTTGTCAGGAAGAGTTTGGAATGCCAGTTCCTTGCATGTGACGTATAAAATTGCCAGTGAAAAAGAATTGTCGTTACAAAAAATAAATTTATTCTTCTAAAGCAATAAATGGTCGGATTCCCCAATCTGTAAAAGCTGGCTTAAAACGTAATCTACTCTTATATCCCTGGTGTATATAACAAACTAAAGTATATACATGTGATAAATGACAGTTACTTATAAAAAATGCAAATTTGCTCATTTCTTGTTGACATACATAGTAGGAAAACACCCTTTAACTCGTAATCGTTCTGCCTATTTGTCTCACTTGTTCAAATTACAGAGAGAATATGTATGATAGTTCAACATTCAAATTTGACTGTGTTGGAATAGCGATCTCTATACTAGAGTTCAAAATTATGAAACTTTCACGAGAAGAGGCACTGTTTTAATCACTTCATCATAGCTTTCTGAGCTGCTAAGTTCTTTAACTGTTGCTTATAGATTTCCGCTTCCTCTTCTTTCTTCTGCAACTGTCGGCGAAACTCGTCGGCTTCTCTCCGAGCCTCTGCCAACTTTCTATTAAGCTCGGCGACGTCCATAATGGGCTCCTTGTTGCTATCGTCATCGAAAATTTCCTCAATATCGTTATTCAATTGTAAAAGCATTGGTGCCGTCTTCGGTGTCATAATCGTTTTCTGCAGAATCATAAATCATTAATAATGATTCAAATATTCATCTTTATATTTTTGATAATTTTTATGGAAAGCAGAAATTGCGGTACCTTCATCGGAGACATAGTAGCTTTAGCAGCTGTTAGAGTCGGAATAGCAGTAGTTGCATTTCCAATCGACGTTAGGAAAATTTTTCCAGTATTTTTTCCATCATTACTGGTTCTTTTCAAAATATTTGGTCCTCCTCTCGACGCCATTGTCGGAGGGTTTTGACCTAAAATTTGATCAGCCCGTATGGTGATAAGTTTTCTCGAGCCTCCCTTTTTATTACTCATTTGCAGTCGCTTGATTGGTGTCACATTAAGATGATTTGGAACCCTTGTAAGATTTAACGCGAGTTTACCAGCTTCTAAAAAATGTTGTATAAAACTATTATAATGAAGATAACTTTTAATAAAAAATATATTTTTCATTACAATCAATAAAAACTTTTCACCTGTGAGAACAACGGTTTGACCGCTTTCCATGGCATTTTCGACGATAGTCGAGTCGTTGTCCACCGGAATCATCGTGATTCCATGAGCCTGCAATAACCTCAGAGGCTGCTCCACACCAGCCAAATTTGTAACGTCTCGATGTTTTTTACTCCCCACATGAATGGTCTTATCATCTAGCCTCTGAACGTCTTCTTTTGCTTGTTCACCTTCGTTAATTGCTTGAACTCTAATTTGTTGGAAGGACATTCGCTGTTTTTTATTTGCAGCTACTAAAATAATAAAATTTAGATTAGATATCAATAAACTAATTTTAAGCAACATATCAAAGTGCAAGAATTTATCAATTTTACATTGTGCTAGTCTTCGTTTTTGTTGCTGCTCCTCTAGTTCAATACGCTCTTGTTCCTGTTTCTGTCTTTCAGCTTCAAATTGAATTAAATTCTGCGTGGCAGCTTCAATTTCTGCAGATTGTAATTGATTTTGCTGAACATTGATGATTTCACGCTCTTGTTGAAGCATATCCACTAAATCTAACCGATCATGCTCCAAGGCAAGAGTTATTGGTGTTTTACTGAATTTACTAGTGCTGTTTGGATCCGCCCCATGTTCCAATAACACCAACATAACCTCTGCATGTTCTTGTTCCACAGCCCAATGTAGAGGAGTCATTTTGAGCTAAACAACAGGCAAATGTCATTTTATGCATGTTATAAAAGTCAATTACAAAATTCGAATTATTATTGCAATACCACAAAGCTTTTCAAAAATTAAGTTTAAAGTTTATTATGATATATGAAATTCATATAACCTCAAAAGTATGTCGTACAGAAAAGCGTAACAAAATGCATTCAAAGATATGTCTTCAAAGTGATATCATTAAAAATGATTGACTTTATTTATTCATGTCATACCATATCTCTGCTATCAACTTCTGCCCCATAGTTGAGAAGCAGCTGAGCCATTTGATGATGACCTTCATAGGCTGCCATGTGCAACGGCGTTCTGTCAACTTTAGTTCTTGCATCTCTGGAAATTCCTGCTCTCAGTAAAACTTCCGCCGTCTCTGTGTGGTTATTCTGAGCAGCTAGATGTAAAGCGCTCGTCCCCAGCTAATAACAAAAACACTTCTAAGATTGCGTCCAAATATCAACTTGAATCTGTGATGCAAAGCTATATACCCAGTCTGTTGTAAAAGGTGCACCTCTACACATGAGATCTCGCACCATGTCCGTGTCCCCATTTTTGGCACTGTGCAGCAATTGTTTACCAAGCTCAACAATGGATAGAGCATCTGCTCCTCTGTTTCTGGCACCCGTAACATCGCAGGGTAATATTTCTACCGGTATTAAGGTGGCATCAAAGCCATCGATGGCACACAAGCCTTCCGTTTCAGCCTGCATCTTTTCCTGCTCTCAATCGTAGTCCGTCTCTCCAAACTCCCGTGTTGAACTGGACACAAATACAAGTAAACTTAACAATTTCATAAATTTCATAATACAGGGCTTGTTTGCAATCGAACATAATGTTCGACTAAAAAGGGAAAATTCATTTTCTCTTAATAGTTATAAGAATCAACTGCAGCTTAGGCCAACTGCTACAAAATATCATTCAACTAATCAACAAGTGTCAATAAAAAACAATTGAATATTGAAGACGTTTTAAAAAACCGCTTGACACTGTGTCAACAAAGATGAATGTTTACAAAGGAAACACGAGCAATAGGTAATACACAACACCGTATATAATCAGTAGGCCAACCTAATCTCCGTCTCATACCGGCGATCAGAACATATAACAGACCTCTATCAAGCAGTTCGCCATAATCGCGTAGCTCCGGCCTTGGCCGGTCCAGCCACCTCATCAGCAGCTCGCAATGAAGCAACTCGTCGCGTCCCATCCTCGACTGAAGACCCCGTTAAAATACAGTAAACTCGCACAGTAGGTTTGGTCAAAATAATACACGCGCGCGGAAAACGGCAAACACACGGCGGGCAATATAGCATCAGTCTCATAGACGACGGCGGTGGCGGCGATGTGCGGCGCTTGCGATACTCTCGCGAGCTTGGAGACTTCCTGTTCCTGTTTCGGCGGCGGCGGCGCGGCGGAAGTGTGCCTAGCACGAGGTGCTCGCTGCTGCTCTTTTCTCTCGCTTCCCCCCACGTGGGGGGCTGGGCCTATATAGCCGAAGGCTACTTACTCGGGGCGCATCGTCCTGGTGGTGTTCGGCTGTTCTGTTGGGGATGCCTGCAGGTCGTCGGCTCCGAGCGGACTCGTGGCGCAGCTGCTGCTGCCAGGTTAGGGGCCGCGGCGGTCGATCGCAGTATAGCCTAGCCTGCGAACGAGAAGCACGGGACAACATGGCCGCTCCGCGGGCTCTTGGCGGCATTCGAAGTATGGCTCATTTTTCGTTGGTGTATCGCCCCGATCATTGGCTTTGATCGGAGAGAGAACGATTTCAATGGGTTTGTAGAATTGCGGAGGTTACGAGGGCTGTTTTCGGCGAGTTTTCACGCGCTTGAAGGGTGAATCGAGCTGGAAATTATTTTTCAAAGGGAAGACGTGTATTTGAGGCTTTTTTAATTTTTCGAGGCAGAAAATGGAGAAGAAAAGATGGAATTCCAGGCGACTGACGCGCCTCCTTGCGGATGGAGCGAGAAGTTCAGGACGGGAAGGCTCGAGGTTAGGTTAGGATACTCGGTAAACGCGCCAAGAAATCGAATGCGTTATGTAGTCTGCAGTATAATTTCGCTGCACTTTTGTTAAAATCTCACTTTTGTCGTGTTTCAATTTATCAACGTCTTTGATTATTAAGGAGAAGATCGATCTAAGAATTTGCGCGCAATATAATTTTCTTACAAAAAGGTAAAATATAAATATGCGTTGTTAGATAAATCACTGCATAATATAAAAGCGTAAAATTTTAATTTATTCACGACTGAACTATAACAGCCACTTTATTTCCTGAAAAGCGGGACTAAAGTGGCATTTTATTCCCTCGTATATTTTTTTCCGCATTTGCGGGAATAAAGTTACTTTATTCCAATAAATTTTTAGAAAAATTGAAAAATTGATAAATTTTTGGAAAAATTAAAAAATCGATAAATTTTTGGAAAAATTAATAAATTTTGTATACAGTTCATACAGTTACTCAAGCTAGAAAAGCTAGCTTAAATAGCGCAACTCCTTCTAATACAATATAAACTATAATTTCATAGAGAATTTCGAGCAAGAATCGCACATAACAGCAGCGCGATCAAGTGAAAATTAGTTGGACTGTCATAGCGAGCAGTCGCAGGTACAAATTACTTCTTATCTCGCGGCCCTTATTCACGTTTTCGCAGAATCTTCCCTGTGTTCTCGTTCCGCGGCGGCTGACCTAGAATCGCGCGAGATAACGGAGTGGAAAGGTGCGAGAAGAAAAGGGGTGTGACTCCTTTTTCCTTACCAGCGGTGGAAGGCTGATTTCTCGCTGGCTGGGAGGTTCGATCATTTTCAGTTGCACGAGTTTGAAACGTTTAAATATTACATATTTCTCTAGAATATTGCAACGCTTTGAGCTGAAAATATATAACGATGATAATATTGACCGGAGCGAATAATGAAACACGTTGATATAGGCCATCAGTCGTGAGCAGCTTAGAAACAATAACCTCTCTCGGTAAATAATTAAGAGGAATTCGAGTTTAATCTTGCGGGCTTTCATTGATTGCAACCTGCAGAACCGGGTTATAGTACTGCACAATAAATAACCCTTTCTGAAATTACTTATACGAGTAGCTGAAGGTAAAACGCGTCATTAAATCGATATATACGAATTTATTTCCGATTGTTTCTCTTTAGAATAAATGTCGATTTAATGCAACAGCCGAAAATTGAAGTTTCATTGAACAGAGTTGCGAGTTGCGAAAATTTTCTCTTTTACATAATTATTATAACCTATTGTTGATTAGAGCTATACGAGGTTTATTGGTAAAAGGACCGTCTAGCTCCGCCCCTCGCCCCAGCCACATACGTCCATTCCTGTAGTTCCAACAAATACGCGCAATAAAACCCCATAAACGTCCTTTCGGACAGCTTAGCAGTCGACAGCAGCCGTTTGTACAATCGTATATACCAGCCGCAGAGGCTCTCTCCTCTCTACTTCAGTATATACCTAATACATACTCGAAATTAGAGACGCTCGTCGATTAGTTATTCAGCGGCGCGACGTTCGCTTATGCACGAATGCGGTATCTGCACTGTGTATAGCCTATATACTGCATTCGCGCATCAGCCATTCCTTATGTATACGTCGACGTGCTGCATATACGAGTGGAAGGTGGTATACTAGTATAGATACGTATACACGCGTCTACGCACGCCTACATCTGCTACTGTCGTAATCGTAACTATATCCTAGGTATATACCTGTACTACTGCGCGAAGAAAGGGATATGTGGCCTGGAAGAGAGAGAGAGAGAGAGAGACTGGTCTCTCTAATACCTACGCATGAATATGCATGTGGTGATATACCTACCGGTGGCAGTACAGGTGTCCGAGCTGTGGACGAGGGTTTGCGGCTGACGCCTGCTTTGTAGTGGGATTGCACACTAGGTTTTTAGATGCGCGCGTTAATTTACTCGTTATTACCATTATAACTGATAAGAGACAAAATAATTCGTTCGTAATTTTAATCACTCGTGCGTTGATAATACACAACAGCAGCACGAGTACAAATCAAAACTTTCGTACATATACCGATTTAATATGAACATTCATACGCGAACGCCCGCCGCTAGATGTATTGCTCTAGGGGCTTTCAACTTTTCGTTGCGGTTGCCAGCAGCATTGCTCTCTCTCTCTCTCTTGTTAAAATTCTCCGTGGCTGCAACTTTTTATTTCGATGTCTGAAATTTTAAATTGAAAACAGCCCGCGGTTCTTAATACACGCCGCACTCTCATTTCATCGCGGCGTTGTTGTTGTTGTTGTGTTATTCTTAAAAACTTCCCTTTAAGTGTATATACGTTATAATACTTGTTAAGTTGAGTCTCCGGTCCGAAATTAATTCCAAGAGATGTTTGCTGAATTTTATTAACTTTCGTATATTCTTTATACATCACTCGAATTTTCGTCCCAGAAAAAAACGCCACAAAGCTACTACTATTCGTTTCACCGGCATCAGCTTATATAGAGCATTCGAAAACACAGGCGAGTCTACGCACGAGTCTACGCTCGCTCCCGCGAATCGTGCATAATTTAGGATGTAAAATGCCGCTGTCGAGCCTCTCTCAGCACGACTGAATGTATATATATATATATATGTATGTGTGTATGTGCGTGTGTACAGGATGCGCTATGCCTTCACTTTCGTCGTGTCTCTGTCAGGCATATATGGCTGAATTCCGCGCCGCAACATATCAGCGCACTCGTGGCTGCAGCTGCGAGTGGTTTACCTCGCTTTTGATCGGACGAAAGCATGGGAGGGTATGAGTAAAGTGATATTATAAATATTGAAAGTAGACGCGTGGAAAATACGCTAATGGCGTTACGTTCTTTTGTCGAATTATATCCTATGTGGGATAGTGTTTCGTTGTTTACTGTATTGGTGTACTTGAAATAGCGAGTTCTACGTTTTTAGATTTTGTATATTTAGTTACTGAAACTATTTTTTTCCCCAGCATATGTGGACGGTATACAGTCATTTTTATTTAATAAACTCTCGCCGCGAAAAAAAGGGTTAAAAGTAAATCATGCGCACGTCGATTATATGGAGAATGAGATTTTCGCGTGAACAATACTTTGCGGCGACTAAGTGTTCCGCACGCGAGAGACAGGACAAATCACAGCATGACGTGAGCGTCGGCACTTCACTCCTTCGTGTTTAATATACCGGCGTTTTTTTTCGCGGTCCTCGATGCCTTTATTGTTAGCGGGTAGTTTTTAGAATGAAAAAAATTGAAACGAGTTATTTCTCTTTATCGACGCTGCATTTTCGCCGACATCATCGTTGAATTTGCGTCGTAGATGTCGGGTGACGATTTCGTTGAAAAAATATTCTGACCGCTTTGCCGCAATTCTCAGTAAGGGTAAAGACATGATGTGGTCTACTTAGACATTTCCACAGCAAAGGCAATATTCACTTGACTAAACAAACAGCTTAAGTTGACGGGGTGCAATAAATTTTGGCGCCTAATTACTGACACCGGCGCTGATGCTGGTCGGTTCACCGTCTGTCAGTACATAATACACCCTGTCTACAGGTATAACAATTGTAAATGCTTCGGTGACGCCGAATAATCCCGGGGTGTCATAAATTTCTGTACCGGTATTTGTGTATAGCATCAGATTGTTGAGAAACATGATGGTTATTGTATAATAAGGTTCTTGGCTTTTCCTCGAAGGATAAGTTACGAGAGCTATAAAGACGTAAATTAACGGTAATTTGGACTGATGCGACATTATACCTGTCGTATACCTGTACTTCGACTTATCGACGCACTGAGATTTATATTATATATGCAATTATAGACTGACCCTTGAATCCATTATACATATATTACGTATTAGTCATGCTGATGTTGAGAAATGATAAATTATTATCCTGTTAACTCTCCTACGGTAAAAAAACATGCAAACACGCATTATTCAGTTTTAGAAAATTATATAATTCATAAATTATTCATATATTTATCATATCTCTCTATATGCTTGTAGTGCCTAATTGAATTCACCTGCAGGTCGCATATCGAATTACGCGAATAAAAATAATAAATTTTGCTTTTCGCATGATTTTTCAAGATTTCAATTTCAAAGTGCCTCGCCCGCACTTAATTCATAACAAATATTTTCACAAAGAGAATGAGATTATATGTAGGTGAAAAAAATTCTGTAAACGCAGTGAGCCCGCGCGCAGAGATAAAAAAACTCAAACACGACCTCTATGTAAAAAGTTTTCGAGAGAGCCACCTTCCTCTTTGACAGAAAATTCTTCGTCGCGTAATTTTATCAAAAACACGACGGTCTGTTTTGACTAATTAAACCAAGAGTATCACCTACGCGGATAATGAAGCCCTCGAAGATTTGCATTTGGAACCAAAAAGCGCTTCTGCTCTTTTTATTCTCCCGCGTTCCCAGTTTCTCGCAACACGCAACTGCTCATTTGAAATGTAAAATTACGGGAGGATCAACCGTATAGAAGGAAAGAAGTCAGCAATATAAGGTCAAAAGACAATTTATTACTATATAAAAACTTTAAAAACCCACTTTTCAATATATAGCAATAGTTACATCGAAAAAAAGGTTATTACTTCTTAGGCTTGGCTGGACGCTTGCGCTTTTTCTCCTCAGGCCGATAAGGACCGAGCTTCCGGCGCACCATGACGCCTCGCCACCAAGCTTGTATCTTGATGGCGCAACCGCGCACGTGCTCTTCCAGTTCGCGTTGCCGGCGCGCCGTCTCCTTCTCCGCCAAACAGCTGTCTATGAATTCCTGACGCTGTTTGTACTGTAACGGAAAATTTTTTTATTATTACGCATCGATTTAGAGATTCCACAGACTGGCGGATAAAACCATTGGATAGTAAGGAAAAAAAAAGAATAAAAAAGCTTTTTAAAAGAGAGCCTCTCGGCAACATTATTAATCACGCAAACTTTCCATTGACATGAATGCAGTCTATACTAATATCCCTCTCGCTTTCTCTCTCACTCGCGACCTCATTAAATTCCGCTATCAGATCCAAACGAAACTTGTCTTTTGAATCCAATATGACATAACGCGAATTAGTCGCGGCGCGGGCCGACGAGAGTTTGCCAGTTAGACGTATAATTAAATTAGCAGCGCTCGGTGTCCGCGCACATCCATTAATAAACACCCCTATACTCTAGCTCCTCTCTACTCCTACACACAGCCGTGCGCAACTCAAACGAACAAAGCTCGCCATTAATTTCATCATTTACGTCCTTTGCTGCCGTGTTTACGAATATCGTCCTGTAAAATGTGTGTGTGTATATTATGATATACATCTATATGTCTTTATGGTTGCCGCGGGTATCGAGCTTTCATCAATCAAGCGCTTGAGAGTTAGAAGCTATATAGCTATGTACAATGACGCCGAAAATCGCGGAGTTTTGTGATGTATTCTGAAAAATGAATTTTTCTCGAGAGAGAGAGAGGAGCATTTCGAGTCAGGGATCTTATATAGGTGTGTACTTATACATGGGGGTTTTGTTGACGGTAAGAGCGATGTATGGGATGATTCGAGTCTTTTCTTCTCAGATTCAGAGAGTTGATCGTTAAGACAAATACTCATCGACGATCAGTACAATTTCTTCGTAAACGTGAATTCACTGCAGTATACACACACGTTCATAAGAAAAAGTAGCTTATACGATACATACATTTCAAAGCATGTTTTTCTCCTCTCCAGCTGCACACATCAGAGAAAAAGTACCCTCACCATATACCAGCCACGAGAATCAATCATGAAAACGCATTGTACACATACACACACCCATCGACAGCTCTCAAGAAAATCCTTTGTCGAACATCGTCCCCCGAAAAAAGCTCCGCACATCTCGGGGGCGAAGAATATACAATCTCCAGACAGAAACCGATCAGGAGCACTCGAGCTATATACAGCTGCAGATATGCAGATATGGCGAGACTCTCTCTCTCAGATGACAAAGCGGCTCGATCACACGGCCGAATAATAAACGCTTGTAGGTGTATGTGTGTGTATATATAGATCGCGTTTCCCAAGCTCAATTCCGCGGGTCCCAGCATGAATTTTCATGAGCGCCGGACACGCTGCTTCCGCCGCGGGAGAGACTCTCGATATCGATTTCTAAGTCCAATTTCCGATTTGCCGACCTCATCTTTTCCTTCGACTCTATGCTGCAGCGCGCTATTCTGTATATAAACTCGTTGGCTTGCGGACGCGGGAAAATATCAGCGGCGGAAGTCGGTATTAATTCGCTGGTAATTGATTTTATACGTTGCCGATCTATATACACACTGCTCTCTTATATAACCCAATCGGAAAAAGGGCAGAGAGAGAGAGGATACTTTTGCTTCCGGCCTGATTGTTGTTTACGGCGAGTATTATGGAAGATTCAGAGAGGCGTACAGATTTTTAATTGAGTGCGATATTTATTTTTTATCAAATCAACTTTGGCGTTCTTTGCAAAAGTGTATAATACAACCGGGAAAGAACAACTGCAACTTGAATTAAAGACATTTTCAAAACTTTTTCAATTCACCGCACGAAACGAAAAACGCAAAGTCCACAGGCTGATGCAGGGTTTACTTTTCATTCGGAGAGCCCATCCAACTTACACAATTCCGAGCATAAATAATAATCCCTTTTGAAAGAAAGAAGAGAAAAAGCGTCACCTCGTCCTGTAGCTCGTCGAGGGCAGCGCGATTCTGCTCGATCTCCTCGCGGAGCTTGCGGATATCCTTCTCGTAGGCTCGACTCTCTTGTTGTCGTCGCTCCGCCCAGTCGAGCGCGCCGCGTTCGTTTTCCTGAAAAATCAGAGTGCTATAGGAGAAGGTTTCTTATTTTTTAATAAAAAGAGAGATGTATCGCTGCCGGAAATTAAGGAGAGACGGTCTTGTTTACGCTCGGATGCCTATATTGACTGATTGAATTTGTATTCGCCGCGTTTTCTTTCTGTGCAAAAACGTGCTTCACACATGTATACGTACATATACAGTCTGAAAAATCCGATATAATTGTCGAGTTACAAGAAGATTACACTTGTCAGTCCGGAATTGGTCCCCGGAGGGGCGGTATATAGCGGAGTATATAGAGTTCAATCGCGTCCGTTTCGAAAGATTGCGCCTCGGCGTTTTTCTCTCTGCAGACCGAGATCGAACGGGGGGCGAAGCTACATATACGTATAGACACACGCGGGAGGGGCTACACTTTTACGACACTATATATCCCTTTCCTCCGGCAAGTCTCCGCTTTTTCCTCTCGTTTTCCGCGGAGCGTTCCATTGTTTCGATGAGCCGCGCCTTTTGTTTCCCCGAACTGCAATTAAAAGCGTTTTTACATCGACGTGTCGTGTTCTTGTAACGAGGCTTCACATTGTTATATGATATTCGCTTGAATCTCTCGGCTCTCTGGAGTATCATGTGTGCTGATGTGTATAATAATAATAGAGTTTACCTCGATGCTTTGTCTTAAGAAGGACTCGATCTTGCTGGTAACCAGTCGCTCGTTGTCTTCGCGAAGTCTACAGCGAAGAAGTTTACTCGTCAGCTGTTCGCGCGTCATTTGAGTTTGAAGTTCTTGCTGCTCCTGACGCGAGTCCAGCCAGGCCTTGGCGTACTCGGACTCGGATCGAGATTTAACCTCCAGTTTTTCCTTTTCGTTCTGCAAGTGCGAGGAGAATTGAAACAATGATCGAGTGTTTCGTGACATGGAAATCGATTCTTTCTTTTCATTCATCTGATGCATTTATTGAGAGAAAAAGCTCTCTTCAACTTGGATCGAAGAAGTACTATCGAAAGCACGACTTCTGAAAACACAAAGCGAGACTTGAAAGCCGTCGAGGAGAAAGAAAGAAAGGGAAATCAAGACGAGCCGCGGAATAAGCAAACGACTATTATTTATACGCGAGAGCCGCGGAGTTTGAAAAGTCCATTGCTCACTTCTGCCAGCTTTGTGCTTTTAAAGCTCTGTACTGTGCATATATTGTACTCCGATGCATAGTTGACTCAACATCGACTGATGATTCGGCTCCTCCAACATATGAGTCGGCTGAAAAATCATTCGTGCAACACTGTAAAATTCAGATTTATTATACATGAAAGATAACGCCGCACGCTAATATACACTTGTTAAGCCTGACTCTACAAATTACTCCTCAGCGCATCTATAGCTGTTGTTACGTAAGCCGCGATACGTCAAGCGCCGGGATATACAACGGCAAATCGTGAGCTGTAATTGTTCACCAGATGATTCAGTCGACGAGCCGCCGCTGAAGTGGCCGGACGTCAAGTGCATATGTGTATATATAAAACAAAAACAAAGAGGCACTGCGAGAATCGAGACGCGAGACTGCGATATAGTAAACTTCAACTATTGCTGCACTCGCGGAAGAGGAAAAGCGCGAGGTGGATATAAATAGTATAAAGTGTGTTATTTCAAGAGGATTTTAGTTAGAGGAAAAATTTTCCTATAGGTGTTCATACGTTGCTGTTAGATTTATTTACAAGGTGAGGAAATGCGATATTTTGAAAAATAGATAGATTTTATATAGTGAATAATTAAGTTACGTCATCTCGGTTTTATGTATCATGCGTTATGTAAAATTCGAATCCCGCTTTAATCTCATTTGATATAAGACTGAATTTATAGATCTCATTAATTGATAAATGCTATTGTGTATATGACGATATATTGTAACAGACGCACCACTGATATACATCTTCAAAGACAAGTTCGAGGTCTTTTTGCTATCAGTACGACTTCCGTATATATCCGTGCAGGTATCTATTGAATAATGCAATGGAAATTTAGTGCATGATTGAAAGCGCCGAGCCGAGTAGTGCATAGGTGCTTAAACTGATTGATAAATGTTTTATTTACTGTTTCTTCTTCTAGCGTGTAACATGGCACTGGAAGGCGATTTAAAATTAGAGCTTGTTCAAGTGGTAAGTGCGTTATAATAAGGAACTTATTTCGTGCTATATACTGCAGAAGTTAGTGGATTAGATTTTATGCTTTGTTAGCCTTGGGAAAATACAAACTAGGTATTTTTTATTTTACTAGCGACTTGCAGGCATAAAAACTTTATTATTATTTGTTTAGCTCTTTAGACATGGAGCAAGAACAAATTCCAGATCAGAAACGCGGTTGGCGATGCCACAGTACGTTGACCCGTCACTTCACGAGACCTTCGGCTATGAACAGCTGACAAATGTATGTGTCAATTAAAATAATTTCTAATTATATAAATTATTAATTTTTAAATACATTATTCACACAGACGGGTAAAGCGCAAGCCTATAATCTCGGTCGCCTCATTCGCGATCGTTATAAAAACTTTTTGAGCCCACTATACAAGTCTGACGA
Organism: Cecidostiba fungosa; assembly: GCA_900474305.1. Classification (NCBI taxonomy): domain Eukaryota; kingdom Metazoa; phylum Arthropoda; class Insecta; order Hymenoptera; family Pteromalidae; genus Cecidostiba; species Cecidostiba fungosa. Next base: position 72,173 of record UCOJ01000576.1, read on the forward strand.
CATCCACGCATGTAGCAGTGATTACGATAGAACGAAAATGTCATTGCAGCTGGTATTAGCAGGACTGTATCCGCCTGCACCTGAGCAAATCTGGAACGAAAATCTCAGGTGGCAGCCTATTCCGACGCATCATGTTCCACAACAAGCTGACGTGCTGCTCAAGGCTTTTGATATGCACAAGTAAGTCGTGTATTAATGGAAGTATTCTGATATTTACTAGTTTATATAACGTTATTTTTTTTGTTTACAAAAAAATATAGATACAAAAGTCTCCTATTTACTGTTATGAAATCGAATGAGTATAAAGAAGCAGAGAAAACATTTAAGACATTGGACGATTTTCTTCAAAGCAAAGGAGTCACCTCACTCCAGAAATATGGGTTTAAAGGTAACATAGGAGTGTTCAATGTATTATCATCTCATGTGAGTAATTTTTCATCAGATATATATTTTAATGAAGTGACGAGTTCGATTTACTTACTCACATTCACATGCAGAAAGCGTCGAAAGGTAAACTTCCAGATTGGTACACAGACGATCTGTACGAAGAATTAAAACAGAATGTGGTGTTGTATTTTGATCTGATGGCGTCGACCCCGGAATTATGCAAATGGCAGATTGGTCCATTGGTAAGAAGATTCTTGGACAATATGAACGTGAAGGAGGAAATCACGAATCCGAGAAAAATTTATCTCTACAGCGGTCACGAATTAAACATCGCTGCTTACACAAGGGCACACGGCATCAAAGAGTTAAAGTATCCCGATTACAGTAGTGCTGTGATATTAGAAAAGTTAAGAGATTCTCAGAATCGATTCTATGTGAGGGTAAGAACTGAAGAAATAGCGCAGAAAATATGTATGTTATCAGATATAGTTATAAATATTTTTGAATCTTATTATTACAGATGCTTGCGTGGACCGGAAATAATGATACTTTCTTGACGTTAAAGCTAGGAAACTACAAAGAATATTGTCCTATAGAAGAGTACATGAAGATCGTCAAAGATGTTATACCGTCTGACGAAGAAATAGATTCTATGTACGACACCATTCCAAATGATTTGAAGACTCTGCATTTGAGCGATTTTCCTTTCAAACCTAAAGCAGTTCAGTCTCCAAGCGTTACAATGTGATGATTGATTTTTACATAGCCATTTACTGTCTCTCTGTTTGTTGACTAGTAAATATAATTCAATGTTATAAATACTGTGAATTTACGTACATTTTAACTAACTCATTATTAAAAATTTAAATAGCACATAATTGCGAAAAACGTGTTTTAAATTATATATCAAAAGAAAGCTCGTTATTAATAGCTTTATTTATACGAGCGCATTCAGTAACGAATAGATAAGATTGTGACAAGTTCATCTATGCATTTACTAAAAAAGCTCTCTTCAATTTTGACGAAAGTGCGATAAAAAGCACCAAGTAGAAAGAAAATGAAAGAAACAAAGGAAAATTGAGACGAACCGCAGGATAAGTAAAGAATATATATAGACAAGAATATATATATAGACAAGCTGCGGAGTTTGAACGTTGAGCTTTCAAAGCTCTAATGTATACAACTATCGATTTATATTGCAATAAAAGACAAGAATCATCATCGAATTACGTTTATTTATCTCCAATCATCAGTTACCCGTTAATTACTTAGCAAAATCATTCGCAAAGCTATAATGGACTTCTCTACGAACCAGCGCGTTGTACGAGAGAAAGGCGAGAGTTCCCCAGTACGAACAGGTCCCAGTATGGTTATTTATGTGTTTCCAGTTTTCATCAACAGATGGCGCCACTATAAGGCAGCTATTTGATTTTAAATATTTATCATAGCAAAGGCTGTGTCAAACGTTAATTTAGGATGTTCACCCCTTTCATTCTACGTACGCTTATTTTGATAAATATAGAAAGTTTTATTACGTAGTCTGTGTGATTAATCAAAATCTCGCTTCAATCTCGTTTGATAAGACTGAATTTATAGATATTATTAACTGATAAATGCTATATCATAGTAGACTCAACACCAATACATCCTCAAAGTCTAGTTGGAGGTCTTGCTATATCACTACGAGTTCCCTCTATCGGTGCAGGTATCTATTGAATAATGTAACGGAAATTTAGTACATGATTGAAAGCGTTGAGTAGTGCATCAGTGCTAAAACTGACTGATAAATGTTTTATTTACTGTTTCTCCTTCTATTGTGCAACATGGCACTGACAAGCGATTTAAAATTAGAGCTCGTTCAAATACTAAGTGTATTTACTTTTTTAGCGCTATACTCGGAAAGATAGTGCATGTAGTTTCTGCTTTATAATTAAGCTACTCTTCGAGCTAGCTATTAAATAAAAAAAATCATAAAAGCCGAGTGTTATACAACGATGTGTTATATAGAAGTGTCAATAGTATACATAATCGGAAAGTGAATCTATTGTTATACGTGAAAATAAATATTGTTGAAAGGTCCATCATCTTTCTTACCCTAAGTCTCAACAGTTCAGCTCTCAATCGTTCCTCTTCCTCTTTTCTTCTTCTCTGCTTTGTCGCCTCTTCCTGTCGCATCAGTACGAGTCTGTCCTGCATTTCTCGAGCTCTCGCCAACAATTCTTCTTCGGCGTTCCGCGTCTCCACCTTTTTAGCAACCTCCTCCACCAGTACGTCGAAGTGGCCCTGGTTCCTCAGTGTCTCCTTCGTCGAATGCACGAGATTCACCAACCACTGCCTGTATTATCACACACATTGATTTTTCAAGTTGAATAACACATCTCAGAAACACTCACGTGTCTTGCCGCAGCTTCTCGAAGACCACCTCTTCGTTAGCCATCTCAAAGGCAGCTCGAATTTCCTTCGTCTCATGGCCTTTCAAACTACAAGAGAAATACAAGTCAGACTTAATACGGTATTATCCAGCAATTTTTCGAAAATCAAACAACCGGTCCGGCTGACGAATTCGGGGAACTCTGTCTCTGGTCTCGTGATATATACTAGCCTCACATCCGGCTGCACGCGCCAGTAGTCCGTACCGAAACGCGTGGGTTGGTAGCTCGGGACTAGCTGCTTCTTCAGGCTGCACTGGTATACCGCCAATGCATCGGTGCATTCCTCGAGCACTGATAGCGTCAGGGCCTGAGCTACCCCTTGCAGTAGACGCGACGGCATCGCCAAGGCCGCGGAGGAACTCGCTGACTCCATATGCTTCCTGCTTCCGTTCTTCTGATGCTGTAAGCCGGTTTAGTCAGCTGTGCTTGTGGTGAATTGATCGGTGCGCTTGTATCGATGTAAATTTTAATTTTGTACTAGTTGAATAACCTTTCTGATATATATGGCCAAGTTTTGGCTGACATAATAATTTCGCGGTGCACATCGACTACGGAATTTCGAAGCGCCGTCGTTACACATTCTAAATGCTAATGCGATATCCGACCTCAAAGTTTTGACTTCGAAAAATCGGAAAATTGTAAATGGAAATGGCTTTCGGCCATACATTTCGAAATGTACGTTATATGACAGCCCGTCGCGCTGTATTTATTTTTTCAATAATACTCATATTTTGTGATTGATTATATTCGCACCTGCGTTAATAAAGTCCCGCTGTTATCGACGTCGTTACTTATTCATGCTTTAAAAAATACTTATCTCAATTATTATATTTCAAAAGCAAACGAGATAGTAAACATCGAGAAAAACAAATGCGTATATACCAATCCCGAAATACAATTAAAAAAATCGAATCATATCCCCAGCACACCGAGCGCTCAAAATAACGATCCCAACTCCTCTAACGAATCCAGCGCAAAAAACCCCAACTACATCAATACCTGTCCAGACACACACCTGATAGTCGAACAACGCAATCCTCTACTCGCTCACACTCCCTATACCGGATGCGTTCCACTGCGCACTGAGTAACTACTTCCAAGTGGTTCGAATGGGCTACTCCGATCGCCGCGTTTCCCTGGCAACAACTATACTCGCCTGGCCTGGCTATTATCGTCGCCGTTGCTATACTCTTTCGCTAGGTCATCTTCATTTCTCTTGCCGCGCGGGAAAAAGAAAGGATCACGACGATGCAGCTGAAGGAGAGTCTTTTTACTCGCTCAGAATCTCGTGGGGTTGAATTTTTTTTAGGGGGGTTACCTAGAGTAGTCGTGTTTGGTCGATATTCTTTGGGGGAGTCTGTTTGTTTTGATCCGAGAGCTGGAAGCACGTGGTTCTGTGGACTTTCATTAAAGTACATAGTTATTCGCTGTAAGTGAGTAATTTGCATGTAATTTTTTAATTATTACACTACTGCAGTAAGAAAATTGGTAGAATCGTTTAGTCGGTAAAGCAGACTTTGATATTACGACGACTGTCTGACGATGAAACAAGACAGTACGCCGCGAAACTTTAAATGAAACTTAAATAAGGCTCTTAAACTTCCGAACGCTCTTGAAAATGAAATTATAGGTATCTCTCATAAAGGAAATTCGCGGCGCGCGCGCGCTGGGCAAGTTCGAAGTTTAGATTGTAATCAGTCGTCAAAACAGCTCCCAGTATCTCTACTTAAGTAATTTTAAATTAATTAAATTATAATACCCCCACCCCTCGAGTATATACACTATACTGATGCAGCAAAATCATATCTCGTATTCTCAATCGCAAGGCAATTTTCCCTGTAAAATTGCCGATTTGTCGGTGTATACACACAGCCTCATCCAAACTTTCTCTTTCGTCTCTATATACTTATATTCTCGCGCGTGCATTCGAAAACTTGAAATACGAATCGGCGAATTAATCCAGCTGTACCTACATCTCACGGTCAGCTCTACACGTATATATCTCAACAAGTTCGCGAGAGAAAGAGGCCGGTTAAACCGTCGAAAAAAGAAGACGAGCTCGAACTTGGCACCCTTGAGGTGGAAAAAAAGGAGCGATACGAAAAGGGCATCGCGCGCGACTTTGATTGAAAAAGTTTTTGCGCGCCGCGCGGACTTTAATTGAATCTGCATTGTCGAACGGGTTGGGGTGTATAGACGATCGTCGCGGTGCCTGACGGCTCGTTACTCGATGGAGAAAAAGAGGATTCCGAGCTTTTTTCCGAAGGTGCTCTCGACGTTGGATTGGAAAACGCTTGAAGCACTTGACTTTTCGAATTCTTTGCGGGAGTGTATAATTTGTTAAGGTTTTTGTAATGAATCAAGTTCAAATGTCAGTTTAGTAATAAATTCCTCAGCCTATATACGGCCACAGTGATCCCCTCGTACACTATAATAAATAAGTTATATATATATCGAAATGTCGAAACGCCCATAATAGCAGAGATCCCAATCGTTCGAGTTTGTTCGTTTGGTAAAGTATAGCCATATACCGCGCGAACTATCGGCCAGCTGCAAATGTACCGCGCGGCTCATGCGCAGTAAGTATATTTCACATCACGTTCTCTCTCTCTCTCTCTTCGTCGGCAGTGAGAAAGACGACGAAGGAGGAGTGGAGGGACATAATGGGGCGAGAGAGAGAGAGAGAGAGAGCGAGATAAAGGGAGGAAAAGAGAGGGAAAGTTCGCTCGAGGGCGGTGTCGCCTTTGACACACATGCCTCACCCTCTCCCGTATATATATATTATATATACGTGTGTGCGTGTCTCTTTTTCTGCGGAAGCTCGCGGGGCTTCCGTTTCCGGCTCGTTTGACCCCTCGAATATGTGCTTGCGCTCTTTTCGTTTTTCCAGACAAAAGCAGCATCGTTATTGTTCTCGGTAAAATTATATATACGCGAAACTCAAAGATCCCGCCAAAAAATCCAATCCAGAGCTTTAGACATCGGGAGAGCTTGAAAAACATATATAATATCGCAAGCACACAAGCTCCCCTCCAACACCGAGAGTATATACAACATCACACCCTCGGCGCATCCAAAGCTGCGCAGCGGAGCGCCACGAGCGAGAACGAGCGAAGGCATGCAGCACGCGCCCCTCGCGTAGTCGTCCCCCGGTACTCGCGAGCGAGTGTCGCTCTTTCTCTCCCCCGCAGTTATAGTCGCGCCGTGTCCTCGAGAGTTTTGTACATCGTCCTCGTCGTCGTTCGCGAGTGCAAAACAAGAGATCGTCTGCAGAGAGGGAGAGAAAGAGATGCAGCTCGACTGATTCCGAACCGATGATATGTCCTCGCTGTCAGCCTTCTGTGAGAAGAAGAAGAAGAAGCTGACGCGAACGAGAGGAAGAGACAGTAGCAGGCGTCGCTGAAGGAGGTGCGGACACACGCTCCCTCTCTCTCTCACTCACTCGTACTACTCCTCCTCCTCCCCCGCCTCGGTTATATAACCCCCAAAGACATGGCTGGTCTCTGTGTGTGTATGCGTGTGTTTGGATCTCTCTCTCTCTCTCCTCGTGCGTCGTCTGCTATATCGCAGTAGTTCAAGGCAGGGGCTGATCAGACGGCAGAGAAACGATGTTTATATTAATATACAGAAAAAAGAAGTGCGCGCGAGCCATGAGAGAGAGAGAGAAAGGACTCGGCTGCAGTCGCTTATATCGATTAAGGAGAAATCGCAAGAGAAGCCGCACACACAATAGGGCGCGCGAGCGGGCGTTAAGCCGAATTATTACCGTCGTCCCGCGCACATAACCGTTTCCATCATCAGCGCTCTATAGGCTTTTTCAACGAAGCCCTCGTTTATACACATACACACACGAGAGAGAGATGGCGGTGTAAACACAAGCGGATTTTCTTCTTTTTTTTTATTTCGCGCTGCTAGTTTGCGCGAGCAGAGAGCGCGGGATGGATCGCTGCGGGCAAAAAGGGGTTAAGTGCAGGCGGTGAATGCACTCGCGAGGAGCGGCCGTATAGCACACGAACGAACGAGTGAGAGAGAGAGCCGGTTTTAGGAGGGGATGTAATGTGTCTTGGATAATGTTTTTTTTTTGGGAGTGGAGTTTTTTTTGGTGCAGAGTTGTTGTTTGTTTTGGAGGCTGGAGCGTCGAGAGGGCGGCTGATTCGTCGAGTGTGATTAGCATATGCGAGTTTTTCTGACAGATATGTATATACGGCTTTTGTGTGCTGCGTTAAATATGATTTCTGTGCTTTGGAGGTCATACGCATGGATGTTCATACGGTGATAAAATAATTTTTTTACGCGATTTCAACGCACGAAAGTTTTTATTCGCGTTCGTGTTGTGCACTTTCCAATAGTGGCTATCCAATTAAACCGCGATATGATATTCGCCGAGCCACAAGTGATGACAATCATTTCAATGCGCGCTTTTGCAAAATGGATCACTTTATATGTAACCTGCGTTATTTCAATATTCCTCTCCCTCTCGCTGCAGCTTTTAAAAAAAAAACTTGCTTGTAAACTTTTGCTGGATTTTTTATTGAAATTTATGTATATTTTGATTTAATTCGACGATATTATAGAATAGCGACTAAAGCCAGTTGTAATAACGTGCAATTCACACATATATCTTTCTGCCGCAGAATGGAATCGACAAACCGGAGGATCGCCACCTCCGAATTGAGACGCCGCAGCAGCAGCAGCAGCAGTCGCGAGTGTTGAGAACCGCGCGTTTACCTTTGGCCTCACAGCCCGAGTACACAGCCGGAATTTTAAGGCTAGCCTTGCCCCGACAGCTCTTCAGTCGGCCTCGACACTCTGCAGCTGCATCGGTACGTTATTATATACGTGTACATACACTGCACTTCTCTTCTACTTTTTTTCTTTCTTTGCCACATTAATGGCTGGATTTATTCGGGCTACGTGTGTAGCTTGTTGGCGGGAAAATTGAGTTATTTAGGCTGACGCTGGTGTTTTTTTTTTTTTTTTGGAGAAGTTTCTTGGAAAAGATGTAGAGGAGTTTTTAGTTTAATTAAAATTTTAAGCTTTGCAGTTAGCACATAGCGCCGCGCTGCTTCTTCCATTTACGTTAATGATTATGCAGAGCGTCTGGAATAAAGAAGTCGTTATAAAGGGGTTTACTTAACTCTGGCTTGTTCGGTATATCTTGAGAGAAAAGTGTATTCATCCAGAAGTTATTGTGCATTTGTAAAGACACAATTTCGGTGTCAAACGATTCGCTGTACATAGAAGGCCTCTGCTGAAACGCAGAAATTGTTGGTTCAGCTTATGTTAAATTTAATACGTCAGCGTGAGCCATTGTTTAGCAGCAACTTGTGCTAAATGACACGATTCAAACTTTCCCGCGTATATAGAGAGTCAACTTTATAGTTCGAACTTCTCCGCACAATGAGCCGCGCTGTACAAATTTGCTTCATTCTGTAAATAGAATAGGCGTCGTCCTCGTCAAAAACACTCGTACATAGGATTCGTTTCCACCTCCAAATTTCACCGACTAATATAAATTATACCCATAATACAACATAATCTGCTTATCTCGCTCGATGCACTTTCAAGAAAAAAAAAAATAAATTCGTCACGATCCACCGAAAAAAAAAAAATCATCCCCAAAACCGCAACGTCACTTTGTGAGACGAGCCATTAGTACCGTTCACCATAGCCGCCAAAAATCATCAATTTCAGGCCGGAATATATAACTCCTCCCGAAAAGCCCGCATTCGTCCAGTCCATTCTCCCTTGCGACGACGACGTCGAAAGAATCCACCGACAGCAAGAAATTGATTAGCTTCGCCGCGGGCGAGGAAAAAAAATGCGCGAAAGAGGAGATATTAAAGGAGAAAAGCGAGGAACTAATTTTGTGCGCGCGGCTACGCGAAATGGCCTCGTAAAGCGATATAAGATGTAAGTTAAACGTGACGTTGATTTATCGCGGTCGCGAATTCCTCGGGATGAGAGAGAGGACTGACTGTTATAGAGGCTGAGATGAATGTCCGCGGGGGAGGCAAAACACAATTATACAATACGACGATGATGGTGATTGTACTTTTCGCAAGCTCCGGATGAATCTGTGATTTGCTTGAAAGTATGATATTTTTTTCTTCATTTTACTGCGAGCTTTTATTAACGTAGTAATCTAGAGAAAATGTCGTAATTGTTTCTTCGGTATATATATACGTGTATAAGAGATAAGGGTCGGCCATCACGAAAATGTCCTACACAGCGCGACTTTATCCCGAGCTTTTTTTCCCTCTCAGCAGTTTTCCGTGTAAGTTATTTTATAGAAGCTAGTCTTGCAACTTTGCAAGACAAAGAAAAGCGCGTTATCATCAAGTCGCCGTAATAAACCTCGTGAGTTTTCCATTTATAACGTTGGTACATCATCCCAAGTTAATGGCGTGTTTTAATTGTTAGCTACTTTAACGTTTGTTTTTTCTTTTTAACAACGAAACGACTCTGCAGCTTGTCAAAAACGTACTCCTCAAAACTCGAAGAAGGTTTGGTTGGCAAAATTAATTACAATACGAATCTCGGCCATAAATTTCTCCATGTATACACAATGCGTTGTAAAGTTGAAAGTACGTATAAGCACGATTAATTACGCGGATTCATAAGTTTCAAAAGGAGAACACAGAAAGCAGCAGCAGTCAGCGTTTTACTCGCATAAAAGCATCTTTATATTCCATCATCTAAAAGGCAGCTGCAGCGAATCTCTCTCCGCAGCAGCAGCAGCTTCTCATAAGTATATATACGCACGCCGCGAGAGACAGGAAAAAAAAGTCGAGCACTTCACATGCACATACATTTTTCGTTCGCCTCCCATTCATCACTCAGCTTCGCCAACCTCTAATCCTCTCGTCGCCTTCTCGAGAAGAAGGTGTTAAAAAGGTCGCCTCTGTTCTCTGTTCACAAAATTCACTTGTCTTCGCAGAGAGGACTTTTCTCTCCTTATATTCCTCGGCTAGAAAATTCCAAAGTCTCTTTTCTCAGCGCCTCCTCCTCGAGCTCGTGCAATTTAGCGCTGTATATATTGGCTTTTTGAAATTTCGTCAAGGCTGATTGAGTTGTTTGACTAGAGATTTTTCGGCTCACGGGTTTTGAATATTTTTCTGTATCATTTTGACCTACAAACCTTTCACACTATATAATATACTCCGGTGTCGTTTGTTATTTTTCAATCAAGCGTGTGACAACCAGTTAAATTACACCGGCAGCAGGCTTCATAGTTTATCAAAGTGCAATTACTAGCTTAGCAAATATGCAATATCGCGCGAGTGGAATTCCATCAGACATATCCTCCGGTGTATAATGATCGACTGAAAACAAATGACAAGCCTCTCGATATAAAAGCGCCCACCCCCGCGTATATTCAAAATAGCACATCTGGGTCAGCCGATAAAGAGCCATCATCGTGGCTAAATTGCCGACTCAAAGTGAAAAATTCAGAGGTCCGCGAGGAGTCGTCGTCTCTCACCTGTCGCGCCGTGGAAATTCCCGCAGGTTTCCGTCGTCGGCCGCTCGCGCGCGAACGGACTTTATTAATTTACCGTCACGTCGTCGCCGCCGCTGCCTCGAGATTCGATTAGTGCGAGGCGACGAGATAGACGAGCGGCATTTCCTTATATACTGTATATAGCGGATATGGCGGTTCGGCTTTATGTCGGAAACGCTTCTCGGATATTTATACTTGGCCAATTGGGAACAGTCGAACTTGGGTGATTTCAGTAGAGTTGGCGGAAAATTGATGTTTTCGTGGTTTTACTATTTTTTTTTTTTTTTTTTATTATTCTGAATCATCTTGATGATGATAACGGTATGACAAGCGCACGGTTCGATTGTATTCATTTACTTATTACTTTTAATTTATCGTCGAACGCATGCAATAATAAATTTCACAAACTAAATATATTCATTATTCTCATTCGGAATATTTATTATATTATCATTATTGATTTCCAATTAATTTTAATATATAATTTATGTATGCGAAACGTTTAAATTAAACGCGATGCAGTATATACCATCGTTATTTATTCGCATCGGAATTTGATTTCGCGCACCATTGTATATTTGCAACACTTGTTATTCAAATGTTTGAAATTCATCGTTCAGGACTCAAGTTCAATACTGAAAATTGTATGATGTTTCTTATTTCATTCAAAAGAAGCTCTATACAATGTGAACGGACGTCGTTCTTAAACTTTATAAACTCAAGATTGAGGAAATGCAGCGTGAAGGTGCATGTATACATATATTATATCTGGAGCGGCTCACTTACACACACACACACACACACACACACACGTATACGACTCGCTACTTCTCATAGTTTCTTATTAAATTTACACAACGGAACAAAAGTTTGCCGGACTATTGAATGAACTTTGAGTTCAAGCTTAATTTTTTCGTTTTGTCTCAACAACTTTGTATATTACGCAGCAAAAGCTTTCTTGGCACATTGATTTCTCGGCTATTCTAATTCTCTAATGGCTATTCAACGTGATGGAAATATTGTCATACAAAAAAGTGTCGATTCTTAAGAAGTTAAAATCGAAATACTCTAAAAAAAATCTGAAGAAAAACACTGTACTCGAAATTGTTTCTCCCGCGACAGTCGTTTATGCGAAACTTATGTTCACTACGTATAATACCGTACAAAGCACATACGCAGAGAATCGTTATCGAGAGCTTAACCATCAGTGGCTGCTTTTGTGTGTTCACTTTTTTTTCACCGCAAAGCTCGTTTTTTTTCAGCCAAGAGACTTTCCGCGATGCTCGACGGCACGGAATGATTGAGATAAGGCAAGTATTAGCCTGCTTGAGCTTTTATTTGCGTTCGCTAGGTGCGTTGTATCGAAAACTTGGTTGCAAGTTTTTTTTTTTTTCTAAAAATTAAACGCGTTGATGAAGGGCTTTTAGTATTATAAATTGCTGGGCCCGAGTGTTTTATTGAGATATTAAATATAATCGCTCGTTTTACACAACTTTGCGTGCGCTAAATACAGTTATATGGAGCTTAATGCACTGGTCGGACGGTGGAATAAAAAAGAGCGGCGAGGAGAGGCATTAAATTTTTTAAACTCATCTAGAACCGCTTACTTCGGGCTGTAAAAACTTTTTAAAATTTCGGCCACTCGCCCCCGCCGTAGAGCTTTAATTTCAACGCGCTCTACCGTAAAATTCCACCAGTGTTATTATTATTATTATGCATGAATTTTATCGAAAGTTGTAAATTCGAGTGTTCTATATTTCCTTGGAAAATTAATCATCGGAACTCGCTCTGCAGACCGCAGAATGCATCGTCGCGAAACATAATCGATCGACGTCGAAGAAGCAGCAGCAGCAGAATGACGCACAGAATCCTTAACGACAGCTTGACCATTCATCTCGCGCGACGATCGACCCCCTCCGGGGCATGCCACGCGACAAAACGAGCCTCTGCTTTTTCCTCTGTATATATATAAATATAATACGATGACCCCGTTTCATCCAAACTTTCCTCTCTCTGCTCCGTGTGTAATTTTGTCCGTGTGTGTTTTTCTTTTCAAAAATTTTCATTTTCCCGCGTTGATTTTTCGAGAGATGGAATAGCTGCGAGCACACGACGTATATCCTGTATACTTGGCACGCGTAGCTGCCAAAAGCCGTAAGCTATATTCTCTCGCTCCGACAAGAAGCTTTTCTCTCCGAGGCGACGTACAGCACTTTTCTTGTGTGAAATTTAATTTTACGATTATACGAGCTTATTCTCGCTCCGGGACTAATTTCAATCTCTCTCGATTTTTCAGTATCGTATCTATTTTTTAAGTACAATTATAAGACCGCGAAATTCCGGGGTATATAGGTTAGGTGCTATATAGCTTGGCGAACTATGCGGTATACGGCTCATCATGTATATGCAAAAAGCTGCGCTTCGATCAATTAATTCGCTTTTACGCATAGTTAGGGGTGCGGCCCTGAATTTCAAGAAGTTTTATTTTGTTCCTCATGCAGTGACCTACCATT
>UCOJ01000577.1:0-84175 GCA_900474305.1 Cecidostiba fungosa
CGAATATTTTTGAGTATTGTGCGTAAGCGACAGAACGGGATAGTTTGAATATTTTAGAATCTCCGAGTTAGATTTTCAGATAGTTAATTTTTGCGCAATCAGTCACAGGAATAAGTTTATGAATTGAATAAATGAATTCAGTTGAAGAATTCCTTTTGGTAGAGTCATCATCTTGTGTATTACTTATTTATTAAATCACCTCTCCCGTAAAAGTTAGTTTCCTATGGAAACAAAGAATCTCTAAAAAATAACTATATTAGCGTAAGCTCAGTATTACATGCGTTCGAATAGAACATCGATTCCATCGCCATCCATTTTCAAGATACGACCATCAACAAGTTCGCTGTTTTTCGCGTTCAATGAGAAAAATCCAATCGCCCCGAGAGCAGACGTAAACAGTTCGGAAGCCATCGCGCAAGAGATAGCTTAGAGCGGAATACTTGCGTCGGTATGCAAACGCGAATACTTGTCGCGCGAGCGCGCGCAATTCACAAAAGAACTTGGATTCTCGCATTCGTGGAAAATAACGTAGATGGAGAATTTACTCGATATCCAACAGATTGGATAACGTTCGCTTGCAAATCGTTTTTTTTTTTTTTTTTCGTTTGATCGAATTCAGCGAGACAAAAAGTTTCGCTCGCTTTTTCTGTATTTCCGGTCATCGACGCTCGTCTGCACACCTTTGATTTTTATCTCTTTGTCGCTGTCTGCTTGCGATGTAAATCTACACTTTCTGGTGAAAAAGTAAATTAAATACCTGATGCAACCATTTGGGCCTCCGCTGTGCTCTGCACACTGGTCTGAAAAAAATCCAGTTGTTTTTTCGTGGTTACATCGACGGCCATAGCATGCGCGAATGTATATCCACGTTCCCTTTGACTTTATCTGTCAATGTGTCATTCTTATCCGCTATCTCTCTCGCCATTCTTCATCGCCCCTGCTGTTTCGCTTCTTTTATTTATTTCTTTGTCATGTCACTGGCTCCCTTTTTCCCTTGCGCAACGGTTATCCGTATAGGTGAGCTCGCTTTCCGTCAAAGGGTTTCGGGAGAGCCGCCGCTGGCATCAGCCACGACAAAACAGACGCGCGCGCGCATACAGAATATAACGCACGGCCTCGTTTTGCGGCTACCGCGCGTTGCTCGACAGAACTGCATGCGCTGAATCCACTCGCGCAAAGTAGCATCGAGACAAGCCGTGTGTAACTGTGGCTCTCTCGCTTCGTCTCGTATTAGCACGAGACGCTGAATTTTTAATGGTCGGCTGGCTTAATTGTACTTTGAATCGTGTGCTCCGCAACGAGAGTAAGAGAGGGAGTCGTTCCGACGCACTTTCCGAGTGGGCTTCTCAAAAAACGGCTGCGTTATATCAGAGAGATGAAATGTAACCGAGAGCCGCGCGAGTTGCACAAAACGAGCGCGTCGAAAAAGAAACCGACAGACGGAGTGGAAGTTTATTTCCCTTTTGCTCTCGCGCGCCTACTAATAATGCGAGTGCAATTGCTGGACGCGAGCAAACTTGCTCATTTTTGCGTCGTTGCTTCACAGCAAGTAGCCAACTGTGGGATATTGAGAGAAGAACTATGCCACTGCTATCGCAAAAACCCGTGCACTTAATTTGCCCGAGATAATGTGTGTCCTCCAAAATTATACAGAAAGTTTTCAAGCGCTGAAGGCGATTCTCAGAGTTATTACTCTAGTCTTAATCCATACTGGTAATAAGAACATTTCTCAAAAACTTTCTTTCTCATAAAGCTACTTTATACCCAGTTGTTAGATAATTGCGCGGATCGGGGTCCACGCGAGAGCAGACTTTCCTCGAAGCTTACATAGTATATTACTCTTTTTAATTCATGTTCGCTCATTAGTATTAACGCGGGATAAATGAGGAAATATCAAAGCCGTGCACAGATCGACTGAGCATCATCAGTAACACATTGCTATATCGACCGCGTCGTCGATATATAGTATTTAATTAATTTGTCCTCTAATCAAATACTCTGAAATGCTTTCAGAGTGCGCGAAGAGTCGTTTTATTCGTCACTTTTCCAGCTCGTTACCAGCGCCAGGAGGCAAAAGCGGTTTACTCACCGCGAAGCAATTTAATTACGTAAAACTCGCGGCAGCTAAATAAAATGCGAGAAAGTGATACGGAGAATCGGCTGCGCTGTACTAACGCACGCACATCATTATCGCGCTCCGGCATTCTTCCCTATAGCTTTTCAAGCTCGTCTCTTTCTTATAGCGACCTCGTTCGACTGTATACTCACAGACTCATTAAATACTTGTCTTTTTTTTCAAGAATTTTTCTCATTCGCGTTGCTAACCTATATTCCATTGATGCCACCCAGTGGAAGACTAATTAATATCGGGTATATACCGCGCTTTCATTCTGTTTATAGCTTATTACGGGTTTTTTTGCCGAGCATTCAAAGTGTCTGCTACAGCTGCAGCTGACTTTCATTAACTTCGTTTCCGTCATCTGTGATGTTTTTCATGCCTATGCAGTATTCTCCGACATGAAACTTTCAGCTCGTTCCTATGCGACTACTCGCGAAAACGTCTTTTAAATATTCAGCCTGGATTTGGAACAGCTTATTGAAGAGTATTTTCAGCAAAGCACTAATTTTTAAAATGATTATTTCAAAAGACAAAATTTCCAAAAGAAATAGATCCGATGATCCTTCGCTATGAATAAAAGAGAGCCATTGCCTCGAAGCTGTAAAAATAAGCCAAATTGTCAGCGTTATAGTAGTATACTATAGAGAGACGATGATCGCGCTAGTAATTCCAGTCTAAACATCGCGAAACGTATGGTGGCTCGGCGGGTTAGAGGAGCGCGCGCAGCGTGAGTTGGCAAACAGCCATAACGCAGCTCGAGACTCGACTAGGAGAGAAGAAGGCTACAGTAGTTGCACCCTCAGGTGCTGTTCCGCCTGGCAGCAACCCTTTCGGGGTAATAATCAAGAACGAGGCCCCAGAGAGGCTCGATGCCTGCTGCTGCTGCTTCTGCTGCCTGTTTACCTGCCTCTTGCTGTTCCTGCTACTGCTTCTCCTATTAGGACGAATGATAATATTAAAATGTCTGTATACTAATGGCAAACGAGAAAAAAGGAATCCGAGTATTTTCCAATACCATTTCAAATCGATACAGCAGCGACACTGTAGGTACAATTTCGCGAGAGAGCTTCGGAGAAGAAATAAAGAATATAATAAAAATAGTATATGCTGTGCAGTTAACAAGCACGAAAGTTGTTCGTCGATCAGTCTCGCTATACAGCACAGGAATTATTTTTAAAAGAGCGATAAAAAAACATGACAGAGCCGCGAGCAAATTGACTCTTTGGAGGTTTTTGGTTCGCAGGCCACGTAATTTAATTCGCAATTTATATCCAGCAAGCGCGGAATTATCGAGTGCGATTAAGCGGCGAGAGTATAAGAGAGTCAAATTAACGCGACTCTCGGGATCGATTTCGGGATTTCGAAGCTTCACCGAGACGCGGAAAAGAGGAAATGTCGTTGTATAGGCGCGAAGCGCTGCGGGACTTTGGGCTCGCAAGCTCTTTGCACTTCCGAGTAGGGTATAGCTCTATATCGTTTCTCCCTTTTTCTCCCCGCACCTCCTATATCTCTTCTCGCTCTCTCTCTCTGTCTCTGTCTTTGCGTATTTGCGCGCGGACGACGCAAGGATGCCTGGAATTTAGATTGCTTATTAAATGTCGAATAAATAAAAGCAGTCTCGCCCGCGGAAAATTCTTTGGGAATTCCTTGGCTCGCTTCTTTTTTCTCTGCAATTAAGTCAGCTTATCGTAATTATGAATTCAATTAGCGAAAGAAAAACACTTTTAATAAGCGTCTTTATTGTATATACAGCGATATGCCTCCCAGCTCTTTGATACAGACTTGTCCCGAGTCGCTGCGGTATAGATCTTTCCGTAATGTGATTGAAAAAAATAAACTGTATATTACACAAGCGATTTAACGTGGATTTGTGTATTTTTTCGTGATTAAAGCGGGGAGAACATTAAAACGGTGCATCGTACGAAATAAAGAATTGTTATGATTATTATATGCTTTCATTCGGAGGAGATTTAAGCCCGTGAAATTACAAATGTAGCAAGCATTCAATTCCGTACACGCAGGCTCGACAGAGAGCACAGACCAGAGGCCATTGTTTTGTTTTGTAGTGAAGGGTATACCGAAAATGGCTTTGTTATTCCGCATACACCGACTGCATCCTTTCATTCGTTGTGGCGAGTCCGTTGGACGCAATCGTGCGGCTCTGACGCTAATCCCCAAAAGTAGCTTTGCAATCGGAGTGCGTAAAAGAATGCGACGCTTAAGTCCTGATATTTACGCGGACACGGCGTAATTCTTCCATTTTTACAAATTCACAATTTCAACCGTTTCCCGTAATCGCAATGTTCTGTAAACAGATTATGTAAATATATTATTGATAATTTGTGCGTGTGGTTGAATTGACACGGACTTGTATATTTATACCACTCCACCAATTTATTTTTCAGGTGTAGTACACGTACAGGTCTGACTAGACCTGGTCACGCACTACTTAAACTCATTCCATCCGTGAAACTCTTGTATTAAAATAAAAGTATTTTTCACTATACATAGCTCTGCTAAGGCAGTATCAGCAAACCGTTCGCAGAGAATAATGGCCGGCGAGCTTGTAAGCTTTTGAACAAAATAATCGAGACATGAAATGCGCCTACATGAGTTTCCGAGGGAGATTTGACGTTGGCATTCTATTGTTTTCTTCGCGTATTCCTTAACGCACGAAAGATATAACCGACCAGACGAGAGAAGGAAAGAGGAGGAGGAAGAGGAGGAGGAGATGGAAGAGAGGAGAAAGTTGCGCTCACGCGGAAAGGGGGGAAAGGGCTTGTGCGCAAGTAAAAGGCTGCAGACAGCCGCCATGTTTAAAGCCCCAGTCAGAGGCCTGGCAGGTGTGCTTAAGCTGGACTTTCGGATTAGCGATGTTAGAGCTTTTAAAGACCGGTTGTTCTCTCACTGCCATCTATATACATATATATTTGAATTCGGCGCAAGTTTAATTTTGTCGAATACTTGACGCGCCTTGTGACGATCGTGATTTTTACTCAAAAAAGTAATTCCTGCCTGCAGAGGCTAAATATATTCATACATTGTATTCAGAAATAGAAAGAGGAGAACAATAGGATACCCGAGGAGCAAAAGAGCGTGTAAAGAGAGCAAAAGGAAGCCTATATAGCTGGGGGACTGCTGTAGGGTAGCGCATGAGAAAAGCATCTGTTTTCCACGAGTTACTTCGTTAATTTTAATTGCGACAGAGCAGAACCTTCGCTCTACTTCTCCTCCCTTATCTCGAAGAAGATTTTGAGAATAGATGTACACCGCGCAGCTGCGTAGGCCGGATTCCGGCTGTGAAGAAGAAACTTTTTAAATGAAGAGAGCAAGTAATTCGCACGAACCACCTACAACGCTACACTCATACTAACGATGCCTGCACTTTTTTTACCATACAAAGATCCCGACAAAAAATAAAATATATACCCTCTACTCTAATTTTATCTCTCGATACACGCAGCACTCGATCCTCGTCGTTTAGGTTAGCGATGGATGGTGAAAGGACTCGATTTCGCAGAGAGAGTGCATCAGCGACGACACGTTGCATGTGCGGTATCTCGACAGAGGCCCCGAGAACACACTGCGCGACGATAGTAGCCGCCGCGGCGAAGCTATTTATTCTGACAAGAAGCGCTGCTGGAGAAGGGTTGGAAAAAAGGAGAGGAGCATTCAAAAAGGGGAAAAACGAGACGAGCTGCAGCGCTGCTGTGCTGGAGGTGACAAAGAGGGACAAAGTGGAGCTACTCGAGGAAGAGAGAGACAAAGAGCGCGAGAGATAGATACAGCGAGGCGAAACAGAGAACGGGGATAAAAGAAAGCAAAACAAGGAGTTGAGAAAGAGAGAGACAGTATAGTACTTTGGCCGGCCGTCGCATTCCCGCCAAGCAGCGATTTCGCTCTGCACGAATTGTTGTTGCGAGTGGAAGAGACGACGACGACGACGGCAGCGGCCGGCGTGCTGAAGGGTAGCTCGTAAATTTCTCCTTCGCCGGAACCCGATTCTCCGATCGGTATCGTGTGCTGCCGCAACGCTGCAACTGCAACGACGTCGACGGAGCTCTCTCTCTCACCCCGCCACGCCGCTGCAGTCGGTCTTGCAATCGACTTGCAAATTTTATAGGAAAAACCGAGCTCGGATCTAAATACTTTGCCGACTTTTTCAT
Organism: Cecidostiba fungosa; assembly: GCA_900474305.1. Taxonomy (NCBI): domain Eukaryota; kingdom Metazoa; phylum Arthropoda; class Insecta; order Hymenoptera; family Pteromalidae; genus Cecidostiba; species Cecidostiba fungosa. Next base: position 6,286 of record UCOJ01000577.1, read on the forward strand.
TCTTGTCCCTTGTCTTTCTTTTTCCGCCTTTGTATACAGGTCTAGGTGTACTTACAGAACCTTAAGCTGTTTCTATCGTGTATATAAGCCTTGTGCGTGCCTCTTTTAGCCCTTTTTGCTCGCCTCTTTTTCTCTCTTTCTTGGCGTGTTTACGAATCGTTTTTCTCGCTAGCGCCGTCCGGATTAAGCTTTTCTTTCCGTCTCTCGAAAGAGGCAATTAATTGATGCAAAGGAGTAGCTGCATTTGTCCTCAATTAAGAGTCTGTTTACCGAGAACCTCTTTTTCCAGTCAAGCCATTATCGCGAGCGCCATAATAGATACAATCTCAGCTTTCTCCCGAATAGAATACAGAGTAATTCAGTAATGGAGCCAGCAAATTTTCTTGATCACGCTAGTGCCAAGGGTCAAACTTGGAGATTAAAGCCTGCAGAGCGGGATGCGTATCGCGACGCACACAGCAATCGAAGCGCGTTATCTGCAGGGAGTATATAGACACGGCGTAATAATCTAGAGATAAGAGAGCTCGCGGCTCGCAGACAGCAAGAAATAACGCGCGCTTCCATACTATCCCGCGGCTTCTGTCTTCTCTCTCTCTCTCTCTCTCTCTCTTACTATTATACGGGGCTGTGAGGTCGTTAGAAGATAGCAAAGGCGCACGGGTATCGCTGCAAACTCTCCGGCTGGCGTCTATATAGGTATAGACGTTTATCAATGATATACTTGCGCGCGCCAAGCGTATACACACAGCTGCCCGGAGGCTAGGAAGAATGAGGTGCATCGAGCACAAAGCCATGTGTGCGTCTGACTTTATGCCCAGAGGCACGCGACTTTGCCCACCCGCGCGCGCCCGCGCGTAAATATGAAAATGCTTTTATATGCGTATGTGCATCGATACACCGGCTTCTGCGATGCGAGACTCTCACCTCTGAGTCGCTCTGTCCTTTTGCATCACCCTCGTTCGCAAAGAGCGAGCTGGAAAAAGTGCTTACCTTGCCCAGCTCTCTTCTATATAGCTTTACATTATATATGGAATTCCATTTGGAAAACCGTAAGCTACTTTCTATATTGCGATTTTGTTTATTTGGATGTGTATAAACATTGTCTAATAAACGGCAGTGTAAAATTATATTATGGCATACTGCAAGCTTTTATTCGAAAAAAAACTTTTCTTTAATTTGTATTTTCGTCAATTTTTTACTAAGAGAGTTATGAAACGAAATTGTATCGAGTGAATCGATATACGAACAGATAGGAGATGTGTCAGGGGATCGGATCAAAGTTCAGTCACCCTTGTTCCTCATATAGGTATTAATAAACGGCGTGCGTGGATCTCTGTAGCTTATGATATTAACGATATTAGCTGTAATATTATACATTTGAATCGTATATATCATTTAACAGAATAAATATCTCCAGCAATCTCGCGCGTTTCCAAATAATCATCCAATTGCTAGCGATGATTAATAAACATTACGTAAATCGTCTTTTTACCATGCAATATATAGCCTAATGCGAATTCTCCGCTTATCTGTTTCAGGTACGAAAATACGAGCTATTCAAATGCGCGGCAATGTACTGCTAGTTGTGCCGAATCAAGCGAGGTATAGAGAAGGTATTACGGGTGATAGCGATTATGCTCGGAATCGAGAGCATATTGCCTCTTGCGCCTCCACTCACACCGGAGCGCTGCACGTATTATATACCTTGCGCCGCGCGCCACTACCACACCACGCTAGCCGTAGTAGTGGTGTATAAGCCATAAGCACCTGCGAAATAGTACATCAAAATGCCAAGAATCAATCCCCATTTCTATTGTCGCATGTGATTAACGTTTCAACCGCTAACATAACGCTATATATGCTTTGAACGGAAAACGTGCATTACTTACAGTAGTTTTATAAAAATTTGAAATCGGTCTAAACATTCATAAACATTCATATCTTTTGCTTAAACACGTTTGTTTTAACTTCAGAAAAGTTCATATTCTAGAGAAGCAGATGACAGGATAGTCGCGGTGGTATTGATTCTGCGCTGTTTATTTTGTCTGAAGCATGGATGTCCTGTTAGTGTAAAGTAAACATTTTGGTAAAGTGCTTCCGAGAAAACAGAGAAAAGGAAGCGCAGCAGCATGTGCTCGTTGACGGTCGCGCACATACGTATCTGCAACAAAGTAGCAAGTGCAGCTGCTAGTCAAATATATCTAACAGCTTCATACCAGTGCAATGTACAGTTCCTCCTTTATTTACATACAGATCTTTGCAAGCTTGTGCTTCGTCTTTCAATAAACATCAATAAAGCAGTAAAATTCTTCGCACAATTATGTAGGTATCATTGGTACACAGCGTTAATTTGAAGACTAGAAAAACGCTTGCAACTCGTTGCTTATTTTCGCGGCCGCGAGAGAGCTGCGGATCTAATAAGAATACGAATGGCTTTGCGACGGAGCGGGAGGCGAGGATGAGACAAGATGGAAAATGGAAGTCACGCAACTTTCAAGGAGGCACACACCCCCGTAATTTTCCCATCGACGTCGCTGGCGATGAGCCAGCATAAAGCCTCGGGTCGAAGAGGAAAAGAAGTCGACTCAAGCGCGAGCGCCGACGAGAAGAACTGTGCAAGTACATATACCGGTATAGTGGTATAGAGAGAGGTTCGGCTTCGATCAGTATATACACCTGAATACGGCTTCAATTGATGAAATCGCGCTACATGCATTCGCATGGCGCGCACGACCGATCAGACAATAGAAGCCAGAGGAGAAGGCCTCGCGCGCCAATATTTTTAGCGATTAAGGTGGAAAATTGAATCCTCCTGCCTCGTATATATCCTCGTCCTCTGCGCTGCAGCAAACTCTCTTCTGCCGTATAGCGAGCGAGCGAGCGGCCGGCCGGCCGGCCGGCGAAAGCGCTTCCCCTGAAGCGCCGCCGCTTTTGTTGGCCTCGCGCCAAAATACACGGTAACGCATCGCCAGCCGATTCGACGACTGTCAAGCTTCCCTCCACCTCTCTGCCCCGGCGCCGCCGTCGACCCTCGCTTATTCCACTTCCGAAAACGGCAGCCGCATCGGCCACTCTCTGTCTCTCTCTCTTTCTCTCTTCGAGTGCCCCTGCAGCCGATAAATATCGAAACACTTAGCCTCTGTTTTCACAGTGACTGCGCCCGCGAAAGACTTCGATTTCTGCGTATTTCTCTGGCTATTTTTTCGACTGCACGTCCGCAATTCTTCTCGGCGCTCTGCGAGAATTTACGCCTGCGACGCGACTCCATTAAAACAGCGGGAAGGAGGAAAATAATTGAACGCGTCTTCTTACTCCTCTTGTATGCAGCAGGAAAATAGATCCAAATTCAATATCACGAGATGTGATTTAGATAATAATCTCAGAGTGTGAAATTATACTGAATATAACGGCAAAGCTATTTTAATGAACAGTATAGTACACGTGTTACACTACGTAATTTGAGCTATCGCACACGTGCTCGTTTTATCTTCTTGGTGAAATATTCATCATTCGACACGGCGTCGGAGGTCGTTGGCCGACAAGACGCTCATCGATAAGGTCATGCTTGAAATTTTCAAGCTAGTGTCTACTTAATACAGTACGCCTTCGCAATACCCAAAACTGTTTGCTTGTCTAATGCGGTTAGACAGCGCCATCCTTGGTATATTATACACGTCGACGGAAAATGATTGTAGATTGAAAGATCGATATTCAGCTCCGGAGTAGGAAGAAACTGAAGAACAAAGTCTCTTTTGAGGAGTTTATTGAGAACTTTACTCCATCAGAAGTAAACCTCGTCAACCGCCTCCTCCCCTATCCCGCATCGCGTCGGAAGAAGTCTCTCTTCGACGAGTTCCCACGTTTTCGTACCGGCTGAACCATCTCATTTGCATAATGCTGTTGGTACTTCTTCGGCGCAGAGGCAGGACGCGGAAGCCACTTGAGCTTGCGCCTTTACGCGAAAGTGAAATGACGTAGAAACCGTGAAAACTCGAATGCGATAAAATCTACTTGAAAAGAGACTGGAAAAGGATTCGGCTACTTTCGCACTTTTTAACTTACTGCATTTTCTGTCTTTTCAACAACAATCTGCGGAACGTGTCAGCTTTTTCCTATATACACGCAATAATAAAGGGTTATAGATATACGGCGAGCATGTGCGGCACAACGTAAACGACGCTTTGCACTCGATGTTTTATGAATATTCAGTAAAATATTGCAACAGTGACAACATAATATGTAGGTTGAGCCTTTTTGTGGGATGTGGAATACCGAAAAGATGTAATGAAAATCGATAGCAGCGCATCGTGATAGTCAAATTTCGCGAGACTTTGAATGACAGGCACCTCTTTGCAATATGCATACCCTAGGCACGAGCACAGAAATCCTCTTTGAGGAAGTAAATCATTCAGCACGCTGAACTGTCTCGGATGACTAATTAATGCGAAGGCAGATTGCCCCGGTGTCTTGCGCATCAGAGGATCTTGCGCCCGAGCGATCTTTCTTTTGTCCCATCAGGCTTTTTTTATACAATTTAACTCGACTTTTTCGCATTTTCTTTTCATCGCGGCTTAAATATTTTGCAGTAAAATAAATCTCGACGGGCATCGAAGTGCATCCGGAATACGACCTGCACGCGAAGAGATGAAAATAAATAAATGAACTGTATATGCAGCGAAAATATTGGCAAGTTATTTGAAAATACTTCCGGGGCTTCAATGGACAATCCTCATCGAATATGCAAAGGGTATTTTCGGAATATATCAATTTCTCCGATTGGTTACCTTTTAAGCGGATTGCGCGAATCAATTCTTCCGCAGAAGCCAAAGATACAGAGAGTGATACGATGGATTTGCGGAGGCTGTGTGCGCGCGCGTCCTAGTCATCCGAATGCTTTGCTTTATTACGCAGCATTCGACGCTATAAACTAGAAGTTGTGAACAAATCAAATTGAGTGCACGAGCCCCTATTTCATTTGAAATGAGCAGGAGAAACTTTGCTTCGGTTTACTTTAACAGCCTCTATATAGCAGATGCCTGGCAGAGCAGTTGGAAAGTATCAATCCACCTGTCAATAAATGAAACTCACCAGAGACCTCGAGTCCTTCCGAATGCCCTTGGATATATTTTCATTCGCTTATATTGCGAAATTTGCGTATTACATTATTTTCTACTGTGAAGTTTGACAAAGTGACTTCTGTCTCTGCGCGAGTCACGGCGTTGAATATTCTTTGCATAATTTTTTTACGAAGATTCGCTAGCTCGTCAATGATTTACGAGTAATAAAACGTTACATAATAGAGAAAACTCGCTATCAAAAGTTTTTATATCCGGGGGTATAAACTTGTCGGAGTTGGCGTGAGATTTTGGAGAGCGCAGAGATATATATATATACATAAGATAAGCGTGCGTATAACGGATACCGTCTGGGTGACTCGAGGCAAATTAGCATCATCCCTCCGGCGATAAGTGGCATAAACGGAATGCGTAATTCACATTTGTAATGCTCGGAAATATTTATCCAGCTATCGGAAGGGATCTACAATCGGGGGGGAGTAAAAGGGGGGCGGTACACAGTGGCAAAGGGGCGAGAGGGTGGATTCTCTCTAGTTTACGAGGGAAGAGGGGCTTGACAAGTCAGTTTATCGGGCCGATCCGCCGGCAACTACTGAGTGCGCGCTTAGACCGAGAGACACGCGGCGCAGTAAGTATTGTCGTGGAACCAGATGCAGACGTCACACCGGCTTTCGCGAAGACCCCCCTTTTTCCTTTCTCCGTATCCGCGATCCCTGACTTGCTCCAGGGAGTTTCTTAAGAAACTCAAGCGAGAGTTTGCAAAAAGCACATCGCACAAATCGCTCTTGACACTTCCAACGCTGCTACTGACGTTCGCTGGACAAACAGTATAAAACGGCTCTTATTGCGCTCTGTTTGTTCACTGCTTACGAGCTGACGTACTACGTAGTGCCTTTAAAAAATTTTTTTCAATTTTTTCGGAATCGATACTTGGACATTTTTTAATGCCGAGCAAAGTTGAAGAGTCTCTGGCTTGATCGACCATTCATTAAGCATATCGCAAACGCGTGATCCTTTAAGAGGATTGCAAAGGAGCCCAGAGATAGAGAGAGCGAAGAAAAAGCCATTCTGACCGTTCGTTAATTATAAGAGTCGGGTTGGTTAGGAATTCCCTGTGGCGCGGTCGCGCGCGCGCGCGCTCGGACGGACAATTAGCCGGAATTAATTATTGCGCGAGCCCTTTTAGCGGATTTGAAGGAAAGCCTGCTCGACGTCCGAGGCCGTATGCGCGACAGGCTTTGAACCCTCACCCCATCCCCTTATCTTCCTTCTCGCGAAAGACACGCCTTAATCTAAGATCGGGGGAATCGTGCTTCCGAAAAGTATGAAGAGTCGAGAGCCAAGAACAAGATGCAAAGTAGTGGACAATAGTTAATTCTGACCGCGATCTATGATAATTTATTTACATAATACTATTATATATAAGTGCAATTTATTTACGTAATAAAATTTTGATAAGTGATGATAAATCCCTCTAAAAATTTTTCAAGAACAAAATGAGCGAGAAAACAAAAAAGTGAACAATTTAATTGCATTTTACCAAGCTGTACTAAAAATTCATAATGCTAAAACCGTACTGCATAAGCGCCGAAGCCAGCTTAACGAGTATACATAACCGGCTATTTCCCTGAAATCAAGTCCCAGAGAGAACAGAGGGGAGCTAATGCAGCCGGTTAGATTGAACGGTGCAAACGAACTCAACCCCATCAGCTTGCTCGCGGGTGAAACTTCATAAAGGCCTCGTCTGAGCGTTCAGTCGTCGCTGCTGCACACACCGCGGGTATATTCAGATGAGATTCTCATCAGCGCGCAGCAGCAGCAGCAGCAGTAGCATTAAGGAACGGCTTAGTTAAAGGTGATAAATCGAGGTGAAATCCGCTAATGATCAGGGAGAAAAGCATTTTCTCATCGCGCGCGACAAGGTCCCAGCGCGGTGAGAAATTATCATTTAGCCGCGGCACGCGAATCCCTATTTAGCTGTGCGCGCGCTCGCGGCCGGGTACAGCGACGATTTACGGGACTTTCTGCAGAGGCTAATCCACTCGCGCAGTCGAGCAGCCGGCGCTGAACCGCGCTGAAAATTTGCGACGCTCGCACCGCCGCCGCATCGAGGCATCTCTCGCGCGCGCGCACGCCTAATCCCGCACGCTGCCGGCGCCCAAGATAGAGCACGCTCGTATACAAGGGACACGCCTCCTTTGTAGTGTAGCACATATGCCGCCGCGACGCCTTCACACCTGCAGTGTCTTTGCGAGTTATTCACACTTTCTCGCATAAGCTTTATCGCTGCCGCGGCAATTTTGACGATAACCCTCTCGTTCGCCGTCGCGGTATCCGCACAAAGCCAGGAAAAATTCATTTCAGCTACGCGCGCGCGCGCGGCGATCATTTTTAAAGAACGACGTGCGCCTATAGTTCGCACACGCGGGGGCGGGGGAAAAAAATTCAGCGGCAGCGGCAGTACGTGACACGAACGACGGGAGTAAATTCTCGGCTATTTTTCACCATTCTTTAGCGGCAAGTGCCGAAAATGAGCGCTCGAAGGGAAAAAAAGAGAGCGCGCGCAAGCCCGGCATAACAAATGACGTTGTGCTAGTGCGTGCGCTCGCGCGCCAGCCTACTTTTCAATTCGGCACCGAGAGTCAATAAGTGTCGAGGGATGATCTACAGTCCTGCGCCTGCTTTTAATAAGACAGCCCGACGAGCGACGCCGCGCGTGAAACAGGCCAAATGGAATTTCCAGTGCAGGGTGGGCCCTCGTCCTACTCGACGCTCACTCTCGCTCTGACCTTATATACGTCTCTATATACTTTTTATTTCTTGCGGGGATCTTGCGCGAGAGGACGGCTAAATTTCGCTTTAATAATGCGTACAGGCTACACCACCGACACGCTGATGAATTATTCAGCCTTTTAGTCAAGTAGTTTGGAATGCGTTCAATTATTTAAAATGCGTCTAGACTTTCAATTAATTTTGATCTCATTATCACTACTCTGCGCCAAATATCATACTTACATAAGTAGTATACGTCTGCACGCATCATCGAGTTGATTCCGTTCAAGCAAACTATAATAAAAGTATACAACCAGCCTAGCAATCTCCAACCGGGGTGTGTCTATCCCGAATATAAAACTGTGCTGGTCATAAAATCATATGTATATATACGATATTTCTTGCGCGCGCGTGCGACAGATGTTGCTCGAAAACTCGTTGCGCGACGATAAATCCCAGCTGCAGCCGAGGTCTTATGACGAATCTCGCCGGAAGTGTCAGGAGATGAAATTACTTCCGAGTTCCAGTTCGGCGCGAGAGAGACAACTCGCATCAGCTGGGCCGAACGTAAAGCCGCGCTCGCGAACGAAGCGTCAACAGTCGTCAAAGCGCAGGCTTAAAGCTTCCTCGACTACTACGGGATGAAAAATAAAACAGCCGAGTCTATAGCTTTACAGGCACTTTGCGCAATCCCCGGGCTTTGCAAATTTTTAAATTCCTTTGCATGGCGCGCTCTTTGAAGCCTTGTATGCTAGTATACTGATGCTTTAATCGTATATATGGATCACCATAGAAACGCATATTTTTATCAGGCAAATCGGGAACTAGGGTAAATTAATGTGAAAACAGTTATACCTACTGATAAACCCTGCCAGCAGCAGCAGCAGCAGCAGTCGGAATAAACGCTGTAAAGCTCGCGTGTCCTTTTCAACGGAGGCAAAAGATATTCTCTTTGAAGTACGTTTTAAAAAGCCGAGTTATGGAATACAAGGTTTAATGTGTTTGAATAGCCCCGGTCACATGGGTGCGCTTATAATTTCAAACGGCTCCTAAAGAGCAAAATGCTCTTTTATAATGCTCCGTGTAGCCCAGCTGACGTGTATCCTTTCATCGTTTTCCAAAAACGTCGTTTCCGCGAGGATCGAAAGTGTACATTGAAATAACAGGTCTACGAAATACGATACTGCACTCAAAGAAAGTCGTCCGTTTGAAAGGACTCTAATTCAGCCTAGGCCTCGTCGGCGTGATGATGTTTCGCATTCGCGAGATTTCACTCACTCAGCGGCAATCGCCCCCCGGGAACTGTCAAACTTTCGGGGAATGATTCTCCCTTTTTTTCGCAGTGGCGACGGCGACGGGCAGGAAGGCGTCAAGACAGCCGACGGAAAGAAAATGTCGAGGTGGCGCTCGCAGCACGAGCAACTATACGTCCCGGGCACTTTGGCGTTTTAACGAGACGTTTTCCGTCTGGCTTGATCTACGTTTAGATATTTTTCTCATCGTCTGCGCGCCACAGTCGACCCTCCGAGGGTCTGTCTCCGTTGGTGTTTCGTGCGGTGAGCTACGGACGAGCATATTTTTGCCGAAATTTGTCCGTGAGGCGCGTGTATCTACAGCTCGGGATCTACCCCTCGAAGCTCCTTGGGCGCGCGCTCGCTCCAAATCTCCTCCGTACAAACGTTTATGCGCCTCGTCTATAATGTCTGTCTCTGCAGGCTTTGACTCCCCTGCAGAGCCTACACGACTATGGGCTCGTCATCATTGTCGCGACAGTTACGCGCTCGTTCGCTTAAGTGCTCCGTCGCCGTGCGCGCGATATCACCGCAGTACTTACTTTATTTTTTTCCAATTTCGCGCTGTCGACTTTACGCTTTCTTGCGGATGAAATTCCTGATGCCGCCGGAGTCGTGAAGTTTGAAATTAAAAAAGTTGCGCCGTTTACTCCAATGTTGCTAGCTCCAAGGCTTTTGCCCAGCATCCTGGCTCGCTGATTTTTTCTCGATCTTGGCTATGTTTTTTACACCGCTATTTGATTACGCAAACTTTGCAGATTATTATAATTATTGGATGTTATTCCATCGGAAATTATTCTCCAATCGCGAATCCATATCTCGTGACGCTGCGAGCTTACTTGAATATTTTCGCAATAGCAGTAGACTCAGACAGCTATAGCATGACTGGTTCAAGCTCCAGACCCGACAATTCCCTATTTTGGCACAGTGGCACACCGCTGTATACATACATTCTGCGCTAGAGACTATAGAGCTTCGGAAAGTTGAAGCAGTGGGAGAAAGGACAGTAGAAAACTATTTTGTTTTACAGTTACTATACCTTCAGGATTATTGCGGGTCTATTTTCTCCGTGTACAAGGGCCGAACGCGTGAGAACGAGAGATGACGAGTGGGAGTTTGCCATCTTCGGTATATGGGGCTGCGGAAGGCTGTGGGCTCTTGGCACCCCCCTAAATTTCTCTAACGAAAATCGTATCAGCCCGTGGTATACGAAGGGGAAAGAAATTTTTGCCGGCCGACAACTCAGCCTTCAGAGGGGTGGATTTCATTTCAACTATATGATGCACTACACTCTAAATTGATCCATCAATGAGCCAATTATGTACTTAGCCCGACGAGATATTGCTTCAACCAGATAATTGATTATTATCGAAGATTTATTTGTCCAGTCCACTCCAAAATTGATTGCTCAGGCTTACACGTGTTGAATTACGACTAATATATGGACTAAGAAAACTGTTGAAGAAATTTAACGATAACGTTTAATTTTCTACAAATTGACATGCGATGCGCAAAAGATGATTTTGCGGTAATTTTTTCATCGCCCAAAGTACAATAAAATTTGACGTGTTTCTCATTCACAGTTGTAAATATTTGCCAGCACATACCGAAAAAAAAAATGAAAAGCCCATATAAAACTCTCGGTCGGATGCATTGGCTAGCAAATAATGAAGGCTTTGTTCGAGAGGCCACGCGCGAGCGCTATTCGACGCCGGCCGAACGCGAACGCAGCGCTCTACGTGTGTAGTGCGCATTGTATATCGCGCGCGGTAGCTTAGTGCGCGGTGATAAAAAAAAAAAAGAATGAAACAGGCTGCGCGCACAAATGGCCTATAGCTTTACGCGCGGCCGGCAAAAGAAAGGACGCGGCTGCAGACAGCGATAGAAATAAAAAAAGAACGGCATGCTGCCATAGATTATCCGCGAGTTCGGAAATAATCGTTTTTGCGTGAAAAATGGCTGTGAAGCCTCCTCGATACAGCCCCGCAGCTGGAATTTAAAAGGGATCGCGATTGAATCGTTCGCCACTCGACGCTCGACGAGTTTTTTCACAGCCGATCGGATTAGATCGAGCGGCTGCATGAATAAAACGGTAATTTTTCAGATTGCAGCCTTTGCACGCGCGCTCGCTCACAAGTCGCGCCGAGCTCCTTACGCCGCACGTGTAAGCTCGAGCTGTATATATGTAGTATATATAGGTAATCACAGAGAGAACCTGAAGTGCGCAACTTGAAAAAAGGAGAGAAAGAGAGGTCTGCGCATGAGATGCGATCGAAGCGCGATAAAGAAAAGCGAAAGCTGAAATGAAGGAAGTATAAGGGGGGAGGAAAAGAAAAGAGCGGCGATAAGACGCGCGATCTTATCGGGAATTTCCATTTAGCCTCGATTCCCGTTCGAACCAACTTTTCGCTTTATAGTATATATTCGCCTGTACGATCTGCACGAAACTAGAATCGCGTGTGCCGTTCTGATGTGTTCTTCTGCACTCTGTTGTAAAAAGAGGAAAGCCATCGCTTTCTCGAAACCAGACAGTTATATTCTACAAGCATACATTCGCTCTGCTTTGCTGGATGGCAATCGAGTGCCTTTAGCTCGTTTTTTTCTCAATTCTACTCGTTTTGGTGAAATTTCCCGGCTTATTGAATAGTGTATGAAAACTCTCATGCATAAATAGCCTTATAATCCCGACAATTGTATTATGAAGAGCGCAGTGAAGGGGGAAAATTTAAATATCATTTTTCAAAGTGTGCGCTAATATTTTAGCAGGCTGGATCAGTTTGATATACTTGTCTTTGCCGAGTCGAACAATGGCGTGAATTTTTCAGTTATTGCCGCCCGCCGTGTGGAATTTTGCATAATTAATATACACTGATGAATTTAAAACTTGAAAGCGCTATACGACTCGATCCACATAATATATATACAAAGCCATTTGACGAGCTTATCATCAACTGAAATATAGAAAATCCATATTGTTCGGGGAGTAATCCCTGACGGAAAAATAACTCCATATCGATGTTTTATTATACCCGCAATCGCGTGCGAAATGCATAATTCACCAGAGTTATAACGCGTCGCACAATATTACATTATCTGCCATGACTAAAAGTGGCGAATTTTCGTAGTTTTCTTCACAACTCTGTATAACCAGTTATTCAACATGAAGCAGCATGCAACACCTGAATTTGTCTGTGCGCGAGGCGGGCGAGTTGCGCAAGCCGCAAATTGATTCACGCGACAGAAACAGAGGAGAGACGAAGCTCGCGGGAGGATCCCAGAACACACAGAAATATATATAGAAGTTTCTGATAGAGTTTCCAGCGCCGAAGGTTCGGGAGCTCCAGCTGGTCTCGCGCGTCGACGACGGCTTATACGATCGAGCTTGCAGCACCGCTCGGGGCCTTCGCATTTTTCCCGAATTGCCGGCGTTTCACGAAGCTATTCCGACTTTCCCATAAAATCGAATACGCGTTCGCTATCGCCTCCTGAGGCTCTGGCTCTACGCCTCTCGCTGCAGTACAAGGAGGAGTAGCTGCTGACGACGTCGGGGCTACAGCATCAGCGAACCGGGAAAACGGCCGAGAAGAATAGAGAGACGCGTGTGTATATAGATGAAAGTGGCTCCTGTGCGCTCGATTTACGACGTGGAGGCTCAGCAAATGTGGGCTAAACTTCACCTTCTGTCGCAGACGGGTTTACGCCTGGCATTAAAGTTTTATGGGGGAGAGGACACGTGGGGCGCGGCTGCGAGTAGAGAAGCAACCCTTGCGACGGCTTCGCCGAGAAAAGACCCGCGAGGCGTTATTTGAATGCACTTCATTGATTATTAAAACACCGCCGAGCAGCCAGTCGTTCGGGGAGGGAGATAAGAGAAAGAAGCTTCGAGCTTAATCGCTTCGGTGTCATTCAGCTTTGCCCCGTCATCGCTGCTTCTGCGTTTTACAACAATTTGCCTTCTTTACTTTTTCGCGAGATGGTATTTTAGTTTGCTTCAAAGCACCGGTAATCCAACCAACTGTGACGATATCTAATTTGGCAGAAGAGAATTTTTCCATGAGAATTGCAGATATGGATATAAGTATAAGAGCGCCTGAAACTTGTATGACTAGTGATTAAAACTACTGAAAGTCAAATTTGCCCCCTTTCTTTTATTCACGCGCACGACTCGCACGCGCATTCATGCTTTCTCCCATCTCCCAAATGCGCGAACAATTTTATTACGTGAAAACTGCATTGAAATATCTCGTGTATTACGAATCAACGTTAACGGCAAAAGTATACTTTCCGCGCGAAAAAGAATTATTAACTTCAAAAGATAAACGCGTTCGAGTAATCTATCGCTCTCTCTCTCTCTCTCTCTCTCTCTCTCTCTCTCTCTCTCTCGCAAGATAGCCTTCGAATCGTATAAGTACGTTTAAAAAGCACTCGACGGAAGCTCGACTGCACTCACAGTGTCTTAGGTGTAACGCCCTATACAGAGCGCGGCGGCTGCCAAGCAGTAAAGTACATTCGAGCAGAAGCCAAACGTACCAGGACAAGTCAATTAAGCCCCTTGCCAATAGCTGCTATACCTGTTGAGGCTCTTGTGCGCGAGTATGCGAGCGGCGCTTTCGATTCTTCGATTCGAACGAGAAAGCCAATGCAGTTGGAGAATGCTGCACGTACTGCACAGGAGCGATTCAATATACCCGCGAGACGACTGCTATACTATGGCTGGCTACGTACAGCCCTTTTTCGCTGTGTGCAGTGCCTACTACAGCGATGCTTGTTTGCTCCTCTGGTCGGAAATGAGGAAATTGAGTAAAGTTTGCAAGAGGTGCTCTCTGCACGCACCTTATATACACACAGCATCGAGCGCTCGTTCTACCTTCGATATATATCAAGATCTGAAATGATAGATTTGACAAGTTCGCGTACATTTATATTGCGCACTTGCATATTCACCTCGGCGATCGGAAAATATTTACACTGCCTCGACGAGTATACGCGTATATAAATTTTTAATCAGCAAAGTGCAGCTTATATTGACACAACGCAATCCAATCGATCTCGCTTTGATGAAGCATATAAAATATAGTGCTCGACACAAAGTTTATGAAAAAAGGAGCCTCGCGAGTCGTTGGGCATGTGACGAAACTTGACACACTCATCTGGCGAGGGAAAGAATTTTTAATCCCGCATTTATAATGGCGAAGAACTCTTGGTCGCTCTCTTATGAATATGTAAAGAGGCGTGAAAACTCCGGTCACACGGCAAAGTAGGAGTATGTATATTGTATAAGTAAGCCGGAGATGCGCCGCGTACGGATGGTCAAGGTATAAAAATATGGTAAGCGCCAGCCGCGCTGCGAGTAATTTTTTATACCGCAGACGCTGGCCGTCTCGCCTCGCCGCGGGCCAAATGCTTTCGAAGGTCGCTGATTATTTTAGGAGGCGGCGCTGCATCCACCTGACCCTACATATATATACACGTACATATATGCGCCCCTTATGTGCTCGCCTGCACCACGCCTCTCTCATTTGCGCGAATTGCGCGTCCGTCTTCTTTATTTTCTCGCTGCAGCTTTTCGCCTCGTCTCATTCTCTCTCTCTCGTTCTTTTTTTCTCTCTCGGTGTTATACACGCCCGCGTCGGCCGCACGCAGAAAAGGTAACTCGTCGACTAATACGCCCAGCCGTGCGGTAAATTGTGTATTTTCGTGCTATCGGCGTAATCTATGCCCTTTGCTATCGCCAAGCTTGTGCGCACTTATTAGAGAGCATACGTACGCAAAGTAGTCTGGTGCGTGTCTAAGCTCAATGAAACAGCTGAACTTAGCCCGCATGTGTTTCGCTCTATGGAAATTTTTTTAAATCAAGCTTTTTTGTAATCTACATCACATACCTTTTTTGTAAATCACTTATATCGGGTTCAATAACCGCTAGATACAGTTTATCTTTCCTTTATTTCTCGTCCAACTTTCTTGGCGTTGTTGGCAGGTCTGAAAAAGTAAAAAATAACTTGATTACCGGAGTTTGGTATATACGTGAGCGGAGGAACGATAAGAGTAATTTGTATTTTGCTTTGATTCAATGCCAGCAGAGGAAAGTTGAATTGAACTTTGGTTCTCTGTTTTAGGCATCGAAATTCCAATTCCCAGGCGAATCTAGAACTTGATCCCGGCGTTGAGACGCCAATCGTCGCGTCTTCTTGGAGATTTATTGCGCGCGCTCCTGTAAGTTAGACTCGAGCAATTTGCATTCTCCGCTCTAGTAGTATACCAGTCTGTCTCTTTCTCTCGCTCTCGCTTGTTCGTCGATTCCACCTTGATCCCATCATGCTTGCTCTCTTCGATGGACTACCTAAAGCTTCTCAAATTGCCAAAGATTTACGTAATAGCGCGTGTTTACGCTAATGATCATCGCTGTAGCTATTATTCGTAATTCAGCACGTACTTCTAGCCTTATTTATTTCTGTTAAAGTGCCGGAGGAATTGGAGCGAAAAGTTTACGTATTCTTTTATCGAACAACTTTATTATTTCTGTACGTATTATTATTAAGTCGAGAATAACTGAAGAAAACGTGCTCGTTACACTTCAAACGACAATGGCAATGTTTATCAGTTTTCTTTTGTGGAGAATGGAGCATGAAGTCCTCTCTGTGCTGTGCTCAACGATGTAAAAAGTTGGACGGGATCCTTGGAAAGAAAAACAACGACGACACTTAATTACCATCGTTATTATCTTGAGGGAAAAATGAAATTCTGTATGAACGATATAAATATAGTGGATGATTCTAACGAAACGAATGAGGAAGAAAAGAGGATAGTCGAAGAGAGTAAAACAAGTAGCCAAAAGAAGCTGAAGGAAAAGGAAAGGAAATAGAAGAAAAGCAGAGATAGAAAGAGCAAAGGAGAGCTCGGGTAACCGGTAACTCTTATCGAGTTATCCTTCACAAACTCTCACCCGCCGTAATTTTTATCCTTTTCTGGCCTGCGTTGCTTAGCGAGCCGTGGCTTTTCGCTGCTCCTTTGCCCTTCGCGGTACAGCGGTACTGCGCTTGTTCTAACGAAATTACTTTTCTTTTCGCGGACGAGACGAGGCCTTCGACATGGCTCGCAGGAAGATGATCGTGATTCGCTTTGTGCGGTGGCGAGCGTATACATAGCGATACGCTATATAGGTGCAAACGAAATAACGAAAGAGAGGGCGCGCGAAAGAAAGTCAAAGCCGGATATAAATCAGGTCTGCAGCTTCGAGTTTTTTTCTCTGGCGCGTCTATATATATATAGCTGCCCTCGGCTGCCGGCTCCCTTTCTTCAGAGGGAAAACACTTTTTGAGGGGGAGGGAAGCTTGCGAAAATTGATGACGTTCATACCTCACCGAGTGCCACGTCCTGTTCTTAGAGTCGCGCGACTCGCGTAATCCGTGGACTTATTGCCGTAAGGCTTTGAGGGACGTTATCGCGCGCTCGCCGGGAATCCGAGGGCGGGCATCGCGCGCGCTATAACGAACAAAAAGCCAACAATCTCGGCCCGTATCACAGCTCTCACCTATTATAGGGACTATTAAATATTAGCTTCAATTGTTTTCGTCTGATAAGTATATATAGGTGTGTACGTGTCGTGGTCGTGCGGGGTAATGTACTTGCAAATTTTTGAACTACTCCAAAGAAAACAGTGCATACAAGCAAGATTCTCGAGAGGAGTCGCCACTTGACACCTAGATATTAAGCGTAACACGTATCCTGCATTATACAACCATTACGGTGCACACAGCCATTTTGAGAACTAAGTTAGCGTGCTGCACGCTCTAGTTCGCTATCCCGGATGACTGACAACCCTAACTGACGCACTACCCCCTTGAGATTCGCCCTCTCTTATGCTCTAAATGGCAGAGGCCGCGTACGAAGCCGCATTGTGCAGTATTTTGTTAATTCCAAAAGTACACAAATTTTTATTATACTCTGTGATTATTCTTTTTTCTTTATAATTACAAACCGTAGTGATTTTTCCCGAATTATTAACATTAGTTTTTGAAAAAAAAACAGCTACATATTATATTATAAACATGCAACTAAATTCTTATTTTTCGTCGTGTATTGTATACGCGAGCAACCATGTTTATCATAAATTTCATGCTCGGCGAAACACATATCTCGGAAAGCCTTTCTCGCAGCATCGTAGAAACCGTAGAAGTGGCGCGACGAAAATCATCCCTCCACTCAACAGCAGCACTAGCTGCGTTGCGCTACACGAGCAAGCCGCAGAGGTTCACAACAATTTTGACCCATTTCATGGTGCGAGAATTCCCCCGGTAAACTCGAGTGCCCTGCAGGAGGCTAGCATAAATTCCGTTGATACAGTCACAGCCCGGGGCCCAGGTATCTATATACATATATACACGACTGCGCGACAAGAGAAGTCCCGTCACGTTGCCTTTACTTTTCCTGCCAGTCACGCCACGCCAGCCGCAAATATGGTATTTTTGCGCATTATAGCCTGGCTCTGAAAAAAAACTGATCCATGTGACTAGCCATGCAGAAAGTTATATGGAGCCCTGCGATAGAGCTTGTTCGATACACTGATGTAAAAAAAAAACATTGTCTGGGCTTGATATCTTTGTAACGTCAGCCGTAACGACATGCTGGACTGGGATCCGTTCGGAATACAAATAAGCTAAATTTGGCGAGTCACGAGATTTTTTTACTACTAAATTCATTGAAGATTTTGACGAAAAATGAAAACATGAAATGAGTGAAGTGAAAATTAGAAAATTCCACTTGTGTGCTTAATTGTCGGCGACTTCCCTCGGCACTTAACAGCAGCGCGCAAGCAATGATGTCGTTAGACTATCATTTTAACGAAGGGTCGATCCGGCCGGCAGTACCCTTCGATTTCCGGATTATTTAGGCTATAACTTGGAGCGGTGTAGGATGATCTTCGAGCTTGCCTCGCTACAGTCGAGTCTGGCTGTATCCACCCCTTATTTCCTTCTCACCTTCCTTCGCGTTTGCCGGCGGCAGGCGACTACGTCCCGCAAAATTCGACGTTTGCAAGGGTGGAGAAGATGAAGCCCCCTGGCGTTTCTTCGCGGGAAAACCACCGTTACATGGCAGAGCCGCGCTGCTGCCGCCCCTGATGCTGATGCGGAGTACCGCAATTCGCAGGCTGACGTGCAGAGTCACGCGATAGAGCTGCGAGGAGTGCTAACTTTAAATTCTAATTCAACGATGCTTTATATTGTTTTATCAAAATAGTCCAAGTTTAAAAGAAATTGCAGACAATATAAATATAGTAAAAACTTTTCCAGCATAGAACTGCTAGAATGTACGAGGGAAAATTTGAAAATGTTATTTGATTATAGCAAAACTTTTAACGAGAAATGGCATCTCCAATGATCTCAATTGGAAGATTTCAAGAAATGCACTAGCTTATTAACTTTCTCTCGTTTAAAAATATTGAATGCGTGTTAATTAATTTAAAAAAAAATAAAACCTGTGAAACATAGATGTTTATATACTTACAATAGTTTCACGATACTTTCTTGTTTAGGATCAGTAGTAATGCTAAATTAGCAGTCAGACACAGCGCGCATCGAAAATGTTTTAAATAATTTACCAGACTCTATGATTGACTATTAACAATGCTCGTAATGACTTTTATATATAATGTATCAATCTTTGTTGATTCTTTTATAAGTTACAAAATTAATTATTAGTTTATTATTATTATTATTAAACCTACACTCAAGCATCGCTTGTCTCAAGCATATAAACGTATTAAACTCGGATCCATCTGAATTAAAATGAAATCTATTTATTACCAGTGAGCATACTTTTCCTTTAGAATACATAAACTTTCCTTTAAAATAAAGTATTTATTCGTGTGCTAAGAATGAAAACTAGTTCAAACAATAATTATTAATGTTAAAAAACATGATAAAGCGTGTTACAAATATTTTGTTTTATATTGTATTCTACAAAGTATATTTTTTTAATTAAAAAAGAAGTTTGCTTTACTCAAATTGCGTTTCATGAACGTGGTTTCAATTCCAAGAAGGTCGCATTGACGCATCCGAACTGGAATTGGAGTTTAATGTAATTTTAAGGTTGTAAAAGTTTAGGCGCCAGTTTTATGGCCATAATTCCATAAAAATCAAGATGATTCTCACGACGAAAATTCATTACTACCCTTCTCCAGTGTCTTTTATTACTCTTGTATTCCGTCAGATGAGATAAATAAGTATCAAACAATTAAAATTCTTTTAAGGCTTGTTCATTCTTAATTTATGAACTTGTAATAATGCAACAAACATAAAATGTTTAAAAATATTCAAAGTGTGGTTCATTGAAATTAATACTATATAGATATCTTTTGAGATTAAATAAAAGATATATAAGCGAAATGAATTAAAATCTAATATTTATAATATGATGAAAACCTATTTCGACCATATAAACAAATCGAGCGATGGAAAAAGCTTTGATAGTTCGTATTCAGTGTAATACACAATCGCATAAACTATATAGTGGGCTCTTCTAGCGCAGACGCGCATTGATTCATTGCGCATCGATAGAGTCGAGTGAAAAATTCAATATGCTGATAGAATAAAATCCAATACATACATATCGAGATCAGAAGAGTCGGCGAGTCCCTAGCGAACAACCTCGCGAATAATTCAGTCTCGTGCGCAGAGTGGAATCTTGCAAGCGACTTGCCTCGCCTACGTCTTGTTTGCAACGAGACGGACGACTAGGAAGTTATTCTGAGCTACGACGACAGGGGAAGTCCCTCGGGCGAAAAATTCCGCAAAGGACGAGATCGGGTCCGGAGCGGCTGTTTTATTTCCGGTCGACAAGTCGATTGGTCTGCTCGCGGAATGGCTCGACGAGGAACGCGTGCACAAGCCTCGTGTATGCAAAACATGCCGAGCACTCGTATTCGGCTCTGTGCACATTACAATCTCAAACGAGAATCAAAAAACCCAATTTCCTGGACCAGTCGCGATCCGATGAAAACACACCTAGAGTTTGATATATATTTATGCTCTAGCGCCACAGCGACTACATGTGCTACAATTCTGTATTAAGAAAAAGATTCAAAGCTTTCATATCTTATCGCAAAGACTTCATTTCTCAAAATTATTACGATCTAGTATGTAATAGGAAGTTAAAAAGATTATTTATTTCATAAAACATTTGCGTAATAGTTGTATTATTCAACATAAAAATTTTCTTTCATTAGCATAAGAGCATTACTAATTATAGAACTGTAAAATATTTCAATGACCTGTATTATGGGGAGTAGAGATACCGTCGTGATTGGAGATGGACTACACTACAGTCGACGTATATTAGGGTCATCAAGGGATATGTTGAATATTGCATGCTTGCCTTCCGTCTTGAGTAGCACCGTGTCGAACACATTCTCTATGGGATCAGAGTCTCTTCCAATTGACATCCATCTATCAATACTGCAGAGTTGCGACGGTCCTCGTGCTTTTGTGCAAACTGAATAATAATGACTTTCTTTATTTCAAATTATATTATTGTTCAGCACTTCGGGCTTTTTTCTTCTACTAATTATTCTTCCCAGATAAAATTTGGCATACTATAACATAATTTCAATTTCGAAGTAATAAGTTTTTTATAAACACCCGAGTAATAATACGTCTCATGCTAACTTTTCTGTATATAAGCTTATTTTCATTTAAATTTCAAAATATTTGAATCGTGTGGTGTTCGTTAATTTAACATACGACGCGAGTAAAAATTAGCAGCGCACGCGATTACACAATACCATAAATTGCCACAAAGCAGAACAATGCGTGTGGGTTCTTTATTTTCTGGTGAGATTTTATTACCTAATAGGCGAGTCCGTTGCCTCTGTGACGGGGAGCTTCGGGCAAATCCCTCGGGCCAAATATAGCGTGGCCAATCATTGAACGGTTCGGCTTGTTGTGCAAGCACGCGCATTGCGCTCAACGCTAATTCAGCCATTATATGCGGTTCCTATGTATAGCTATAATAATTTTTAGCGGCCTATTGTTTCAGAGAATGAAATATTTAGCAGCCTTCGATCGTTATAACAGCGTGGTATATAACAGTTATAAATAAATTTGCTTTTAGTTCATAATTCCGTAGTATTAGCGAGCGCATTATGAAGGATACGAGTGCAAAACTTCAAAATTGTAGATAAAATAAACCGTACAAAGAATACTGAGATATGCTCAGCTCCGGGATTGAATCCGAACTAAGGCCACTGCGGCCACTCTCGCAGACGATCGCCAACGCCGCTCCCAAAACGCTGGCAAAGCATGCACTTTCCCTCTCCTTATTCTCATGCATACTCAAAAACTCCGACGCCTAATCAATGAAGTCGGCTCGCGCTAATATCCGTACCGTCATGAAAAATGGGCGCATTATACTTGATTTCGAAAAATCCCAAAAGTTTCATGATTTTTCGCTATTTTCAATCGCAGAGAACTTTTTACCTAAGTGACCATTTTTAAAGCTCTTTGCTCGAAATGGCCAGTCGGCCAGTCCACAACTGCTCTGTTTTGATATATCGCAGTCCACGCGTACGCACAAGTTAAAATTAAGTTTAGATTGGAATCGCAACTTTTTTATACAAATTATTAGTGGCATAAGCTTAAAATTTTGCTATCATATTTTCGAAACTTTCACTTTTATGAGATCAAACAGAATGCGATTACCATGTCTTTTTTATTAGAGTATAAACGAGCCTATACTTATGATTCATACGTTAAAATGTGGCATGTTTTGTATTTCAGGTTAAAGTAATGTTAAGAGTATCGTCTGGCGAGGGTGGAAGCTTCTTCAGCGCTGATAAGAGAAAGAAGCAGGTGACCTTAATCGACCCGGCCTCGGCACAATCGTCCACTGCAGAAGATCGCAGGCCGACTGTGGCTGCTCCAAAGATGTTTGCTTTCGATGCCATTTTCACGGAGGAAGACTCTCAGGTATTGTTTCTCATTTAAATAAATTTATTGAATAATCTTTGCAGCATTGAATGACATGCTATTCAAAGCCACATATATTTCAAGTATCTCGGTATTGCTGTTCTATTTCGCGTGAATTTCTTCGAAAGTTTCAGTCGGCACTTGAGTGAGATCTCACGAAAAAGAAGTATACGCGGTAGCGTCTTGCTGTACGTGCTCCGTAGGAGAACTTGGGTTTGTTCCACAGAAACAGCGAGATGTACCTGCCGGAAGCATAACTAAACTAATTTAGCGACCTCCAAAACCCATCGCCGTCTATATTCGCACATCCTGCCCACCCACGCGGCTGTTGCTCTTTGCCGCGCGCGATTTCGACGCTACTGCCAGCTCGACGTCTACCAAGCTGCGGTGTATACGGCTCTCAGTATTCCCTCCGCCTCGACGTACAAACTATAATATGACGTCTGCTACACAGTTTCTCTATGCTATTCGACATATGAAGCTGCAGCAGCTTTTATGGCCAAATATACCGTCCAGCTTTGTAGCTTCACAGCCGATGGACTGCTCGTATTTGGTTTGTTATTTTTTATCAAAATATAAATAGTTATTTGAAAGGTCCTAATGAACATGCAAATGATTCCGTGTATAATTATATTTCGTAATGAAAATACACCAGGAAAGTGCACAAAGTTTTAGTTTTAGTAAGTAACATTCAGGGCAATGACACTCACGGCCGTTACATAAATTTCAAAAGTCCGCTATATCGTAAATTATAGAAATGAAAAACGTCATCGCCTTTTGGTTTAAAAAAAAGCTTCATTTGAATTATTAACCCATAAATCGTCTTATACAAAGAGGAAGTATGTAAAAGCGTATAACCAATAAAAAAAGCTCATAATTCACAATAGTGAATAATGTTTCTTATAATTGAGTATCCGATACTGTAATTCAGAAATTTCCGAAGCAAATCCGATAAATTGACTGGCAGGCCAGAATCGACGTGCACGTCATAATATTGAAATCTATAGAAACGTAAAAAGTCTATCCTTGTGCCCCCATAAAAAATATCGACGTTTCAGACTAATTGCAATTCACGCGTGTAAAAGTTTCAAAAGTTCGTTGTAAAAAAATATAGAATCAAAATATTCTTCGTCCAAAGTTCTAATTTAGCGAGTGCGACGCGAAGAAATCATCGCAGTGAAGTGGTCCGAGCGTATAATATACAAACAGATGCGGGACCTGCAGACGAAGGAAGGAGGTGAGGGAGCACAGAGAGAGAGAACGGTAGTTATAATCGAGCTTGGCGCGCGGAACAAGACTCCGCAAGGACAATACGCGCGGGATAATTCACCTCGGCCATTATAGTGCGCGCACAGCCTCGGAGCACGGGCTTTATTATTGACTTACGGCTAATAGTCGGAGGGTCCGAGAGGGCGGCCCGCGGGCTGTTACCGTGTTTGCATGCAGCAGCAGTCGGCCGCTGCAGATACGAGCCCGGCAATTGCTTCGCTGCTGCTGCTGCTGCTGTGCTTGAGAGAGTCGTGCCGCTCTCCTCGAGAGCGCGATTTTACGACACCCTCTGCAGGTGAGCTAATGGATCGTTGTGTCCTGACGAGCCGCGCCGCAGTCTACCATCGTAAAGCCCTCGATTTATGCTGCCACTATATACGCACACTCGTGTCATCAGCGCACACACGCTTACGAGCTCGCCCCCGCAAGCGCTCGCGCAATGATTCGATAAGGTCTTACTCTTGTACTTGGCGCAAATCTCATTAGGCCTCTTGTTCGATCGTTAAATCGCTGTGTCGAGCCTCCTATATATCTCCAAACTTTTGACGATTAATATTATTAGAATCTATAGTTATAGTGTGCGTAAAAAACAGCTTTCGGTATATGTATACCTGTCGAGCCAGAGCACAAGTTCGTGGTTTACATACCGAGGAATATAGAAAGGCGGATAGCAGGGGAGCAGCAGACGCGTCAATCCGTAAACCAATCACAGGGAGACTCGGCTCTATACAGTGTGCTAGGCGCACATCCCTTTCTATCCCTCAGTCATCTCTCGGACGGTATATAGTCCGGCAGCTGCCTCTCCCTCTCTCTCTCTCTGTCCATTCGCAATGCATTTCCATATTACAGGGGGATTAATCTTACGGCGTAACAGGCCGCGAATGCTGATGAAGTTTGACAGCGGCCGTTCGAGAGCAGCAGCAGCAGCAGCAGCACGCGCGCGTGGCGTCCGTCTTTGCTGCTGCTGTTGCAATACGCGCCGCCAAAGGCAGCTATATGGCTTCGGATACTTCGAATGGCCCACGCGTAGGTCGAACTGCAGCCGGTCACGTGTAAGATTACTATACGTGCTTCGGCCAAGACGAGGCTCAAAGCTTATCGAGCGTGCCTCCATCAACCGCTATCCGTTCGCTATAAACTGGAAATCCATTCGTCTCGCGTGCGATAGATATATACGTACACACAACGCGCAAAGTTTGGCATTTATTCATTTTCAATCGCATAGAGAGGCACACACGAGTCTGGAGAGGAAGTGAAAAATATAGCGCCGCTTCAGCCAAATCACAAGGGGGTGGTCACTTGTATACCTACCTATATAACTGAGCCGTGAAAAAGCGCGAAACAATCGAACGGCCATCTGCTGCGGAGGCTGATGAAACGCAAACAAGAAAAAGTTGGGAAAAAGTATCAAGTGCGCGGATGAGAGAGAGAGAGAGAGCGCGCGACGAAACGCGATACAATGTCGACGAATGCGCGCGCTGATATTCGATATCGAGACAGTATAGTCGGGCCGCGGCCGCCGCACGATTGCTTTACCATCGCGGCGCGTTCGATTTTGCATAGGTCACCTGCTGGCTCTCCTTTCGCACTCCAACTGTCGGATTTCGCAAATGCTTTTTTGATCCCGGGGTCATATATAGCAAGCGAACGAGAGAACAGAGGGGTCTGCCGCGGCGGTCCCTAGGCGGCAATGACGCCAATCTCCCGTGTAAATCGCGACATATTTCACGACACTGGGATGAGTTGCGCCAGTGCGCGGACCTGAAAGCTCGCTCAAGCTCTCGCGTCCCCTCTATGCTAAAAGTATAAACGCGCCATTGGCGCAGCCCACAGAGACAGCGAGTGAGAGAAGGGGAGCGCGGGGCTGAAACTTTTCGAGTTGTTATATCCCGCCAAGTTATCGTGATTTCATGGCGCGTTCCGCGTTCTCAGCGCCTCTGATTCGAAAAGCCAGCTTCGCACTGCAAAGCTTGCGGCAACTTTGCCCCGCAGCTCGCTTATGCGCGGATTACCTACATGTGCCGGCTCGATCCTATACTCCCGCCACGCGTCGATGCCAACAGACACTCTCTCTCTCTCTCTCTCCCCCTACTTTGATTTCCCTTTTTTCTTCTCGCCGCCACTCTCTTCTCCTTTTTATTCATTTTCCTCGGCCGAGGGCGCGAATATTGCTCGTGTCGTTTCAATCGCTGATTTATGCATCAAATCTCTTTTTTACGAGCGGCCTCGGCCGAATGCCCGAAAGCACGCTGCTCCTCTCGGAATGAGAGTTGGGTCACGGTGAATGATTGCGCCTAATCGCTTTTATACTTTCGCCGCCCGCGCACGCTTACTCAATTCGCCGGAGTAGTCGAGAGTAACTTTTATGCCTTGCCGGTATTCGCCTGCAGATAAATTCCGCTGCTTTTTTTTAGCCCGGACTTGTGCGAGCCGAGCTTTAAACCTTGAGTTATGCTCCGTGAGCTGAAAAATTAGAGCTTACTTTGCCACTGCTACTATGTTGTAAAAAGGTTGTAAAAAATATCCCCGAATAAATGGTGGCATACTCGGCTTGTGCTGAAGCGAGGACAATACACGTCAAAACGCGAGTTAAAACACATCGATCTAGTAGGGGCCATAAACGTGGCGCATATTTTATTCATCGGTATGGCTCGACAATCACATTATTACGACTGGCTGTTCGAACGCATCACGTACGCAGGCGCGCGGGAGCAGCAAAGCAGCGGGTTCACAGGCATCCGACAGATGCGGAATGCAATTTCGAATTGGAATCTCGCGGACTGGATTTTAATTAATTTCCTGGTGGCGAACTCTCTGCGCGAGAAACAAGGCATATCGCTGTGCGCCGCGGCTAAAAGAGCGCACGCGGATAAGCAAGACGTCGTCACGCAGCTGCAGCCGATTACGCGCGCTAGCCGAGGGGACTTCCTAAGCAGGCGAGAATCTTCTTCTCTATATCCCTCGTGGAAAAGTCGAGGCGCGCGTACTTTAGAATGCGGATAAAGACGCCGCTGGATACGGACCGCATGGAAATCCGCGTCTTCCCTGTGTACTCTGCTCTCACCCTCTGGGATCGTTTGTCTTTGATAAGGATTTTTTCCCAATACGCTCAGCTTGAGCTTTGTGTCTCGCAGCGATGTCGCTGGCACTGCGTTAGGGCGAGGCGTTGATGCATAAAATTATCGTCAAGCAGGTGAAGCCCCGATTATCGAATTCTCGCTGTTCCTATGATTAGGAATTTTTAGATGATTTATTCTTTAACGCGCAGTTTCCTGATCGAGGCATGAATTTAAATAAGCTCTATTGTCGTCGCTGCGGAAAATGATGTATAAATTAAACTGACCTCCATTCAGAACGGATAATCTCTATATTCTTCAACAATGGCGCGGAGTGATGTACGCGTGTTTGTGTACTTAAGCCGGCTCATTATTTTATTTTTTATGGACGTTATCGCGAATTTCGCTGCGACAAGCTTGTTCGCCTCGCAGTAGATCAACTATAATTTGATATAGAAGCGCGAGGTAAATGTATTCTATTGTTTTTCAGCGGCGAAAATACTTCCTTTTTCTCCTCAGCGAATAGCAAAGTATATACAGTCGAGCGACAGACTCCAGACCCTCTCCTCGTCGCTTTTTCCGGAACTTTCGACACGGGTTTTACATTTGGTCGAGGAGCTCGAAAAGGAGAGAAGAAAAGAGGTATAGGTGCGCAGCAGTAGGTACAGAAAGAAAAGAGAGAAGCCACGGCAAGACTACACACACACAGACGTATACGCGTCAAGGTCTGCTCTAGCTTGACTGTTGCACGCGCTCTCGCTTTCTTCTCGCGGGGCTTCCTGCTTACGCTTTCCCTCTTGGCCTCTCGTATAGCCGAGCGAGCGACTCCGAAAGGCACTTCCGTATCCCTGCCGCGCGAAGATGTGTACGTGTGGCGGGCCTTAGCTCCCTCTACTCTGCTTCGTTTCGCCGCAGGCATTGCTATTCCACGGGGGTGCGCCAATATTGCGTTATCGGGACGCGGCCTGCACAGCAACGAGCGCGACGCGACACAGCGAAACAGCAGCAGTAGCAGCAGCAGCTCACCGGCATCGTAACTTATACGCGCTCGTTTCGCGCGTCGCTTTTAATTTACCTTGTCCCGCCAGCGAAATTGATGATCAGCCGCTCCTAATTGAGACGCGTTGGCTTCTGTTTCTTCATTTTCTTGCGCCAAAGCGACTATGAGCGAGGATTATTTCTTCTTCTCTGTTGCTATTCTTTTGGTATGTCAAGCTTGATCTCCGCGTCCTGGAAATTACAGTGGCGAATTAAATTCTCGACCAAGTCAGTTTTACCTCGATGTTTCATTCATACGTGCGACGTCTGTTGATCAACTCGACGCTTCCGGCGTGTTTCTAATGATTATGTAAAGTTCCCTAATGTCGCTAATCAGGAATATTTTATCGGTTAACTTGCATTTATTATAGAAGAGAATCGATACGAGTGAAAAGGTTCATTAAAAAAAGACCTCTTTAATAGTTTACAATCTACTGGGCAAGCTGGATTAAAAACCGTTACCACTTATTCACGAAGCTCGCTAAATTCAGGCAGTCGTCTGACCAAAACGGGCATGTCACTACTGACGCCACTCTCCATGACTCGTGCGAACAGTATTTTACCTGGTTCTTATGAAACGCAAATAGAACCAGCAAGTACAAAACAGGATTCAAACTTGATTTATACAACAATATACCAGAAAATACACGAATCCACAGCGGAGTAAAACATATAAATGCAGTCGAATTCTTTCGAAGGAATTCAAAGAACGCAGAAAAGACATAGCGATACACATCGGCTTCGAAATTAAAATTTTATAATGGCTCGAGCTATTATAAGTCCTCGTATATGTAGGGAGAATTTCGATCCCCGGCATCGTCTAACAGAGAATACCGAGATTCCTCGCGGTGTTCCGAAGCGGCAGTGGCAGCAGCAACCCTCGAGACTCTCTCTCTCTCTCTCTTTCTCTCGCCTTCGAGCCCGACTGGTTGCCTGCAGTCTCGCTGCGCCTCCCCAACGAGAGAGAGAGAGAGAGAATCAAGTGTTTGAGATTATGACGGGGACCTCGGTCACGTATTTCATTAAGCATCGCGCGGCTATATAGGTGTATACATACATATATACAGCACACAGAAGTGAGCTCTGCGCAGAGGAGCCAGCAGCAGTCGAAGGGCGTCGCGCGAAATATGTTTGCTTTGCATTATATCCCACGAGAGGATTCCGTTATAATTATGAATGTCCTTGTTGTTGTCGCGTTTCCCGCGAGCCAACACCTACTACTCTGCTCGTCAGCGTCATCCAAGCTATGCCACGCGATATGCAAGACGATATTCCTCACCCCCGCCGTCGTCGCCTTATATATCCACTTGTGATGCTTTTCTCTGTTGCAACGAGGGCTGTGAGTTATTACACGGTGTCTTTCGCGCTCTAATGACTGCGCACGCCTTTATGCTATTTAGAATCTGCGCGTTGCGCGAGTAGATGTACACAAAGCGCAACGAAATCTTGTTGGGGCGAATATCGAGCGAATTAACATTGAAAATCCTCTGAGAAATGTGAGAGCGGAAATCCTGGGTAATCCTGGCTTGGACAGAGTAAAATTACGGAAAGACGCCAGAGCTATTGAACAGCACTCGACAAAATCGATGACAAGTAAATGATCTTTTTACCCAGGCACGACGCGCGGCGTCCTTTGAGAGATGCCAGCGACAGATAGGAATTACCATATCGGAAAAGGGACTGGGCTTCTTATTTCCCTTTCTTCGGCTCCGCTTCCGCTCTTGCCCGATTTCCGTTTTCTTTTTACGCGCTAATATCCAGATATGCCCCTTCTATCTCATCCGCTCCCTCTCTCTTTCTCTCAATTATTCTCTTTCCCTTTCGTTATTTGTTCGCCCGCGAGACGACACGATATACGCGAGTAGACGTCACGAAAGCTCAATTAAAAAAATTCCGTCAAGTGAGTCTCGGTAATTTTTTTTCGAGAGGCAGTCGGCCCGTGGAGAGAAAAAATCCGCAGGAAATCTGATTTCCGCCGGTTGAACGCAATAAAAAGCAAACCCTCCGCGCCCCAAATGATTTCTGTAAATTCGTATGATCACCACGAGCGCGTCTTCTCTTTTTTCCCTCTCCCTCTCGCTCGGGCATCGCCGCTGTATTTACCTTCTTCCCGCACACCTCCTCCCTATATATATATACAAGGTGTACTGTGTAGGTGATTGCAGCAACCCTTAACCGCGCGCAAGCTAGGGCGCACTCGAGAGGGAACAGGGAAAGAACAGTAGTGGATGTGCAGGAGACAGTGAAAAGCGGTTGTATGATGAGGTTCCATTTCGGTCTTGCAGAGAGCTGCGGCGGAATGAGGAAATGTATAAGGGAAGGAGTGTAGTATAGGCGGAGGGCTGCCGCTGGAAAAGTCTTTCGGGCCTATGAATATATTAGACACAAACAAAGCTGGCCTTCGTCGCTCTCGGTGGCACGTTTATTAAAGCGCTGTATATGTATATATAGGAGGACATGGACCTCCTCCTAAATCGCTTGAATAAACGACGCGCCATTACTCCCAAGGGCTCCTCGCTCATTTAATTAACAAACTTTCTTTTCTCTCTCTCCCTACTCCTGTAACCTCTATGACATTTTGACGTTAGTTATCCAAATGTCTACTCGATAGGTCGTTTATAATACACAAAAATATTTTACATATATAGTGGATTCGAGGAGTGCGGCGGCGGAAATGAATTTTACTCTACTTTTTGTTTCAGACGGAAATCTGTTCGAGCGCTCTCACCGACGTCATCCACGCGGTGATCAACGGAACGGATGGCTGTCTGTTTTGCTTCGGACACGCCGGACTCGGTAAGTTTTCTCTGCCGCGCGTACAGCTTATTCTAATTTCCAGCATATACATGCCCGTCGCACACGAATCCGATTATTTCGTCGCTATTGGCGAGTGCGAAATCCGCACGTCGAAACTCCCCATTGCGGGAGACAAAAGGTAATCAACGCACACACTCGCCGTGCTGATCGTTCAGCGGTTTTATTGAAAATCAGGGATCACCGCGTTTTCCTTTTGATGCAGCGCGAAATCGAGATTTCGACTATTCAGGATGAATAAATTCGCAGCGTCGGACATTCGCGATCTATAGCGTCTCGTATATACCTATATATATTTATATCCTGTAGGTTTTTTTCCCGACCCGAGACGGCGGCTAGAAGCTCGAAACGAGCGCCTCGATATATAGACGGTACACGGCATTGTCGAGCTAGCCAAAGAAAGAGCGGAGAGCCAGACGGAGACGAGATAATTACTTAAATGAACAACTTGAAATCTCCGTCGTCGAAGCTACTGCTCGTCGGTGTTTGTTGCGGGCAAGGCTCCGATATGCTGCTCTACCGGCGCTTCTGGCTTTCTCTCCGTCGTGCGGCGGCGATCGATCTTCGATGACTTGGACGGTCTTTTTCCGCCTCGTTTAGAGCCGGCAACTGAGCTCGATCTTTTCCTCCGACTCCGAGTCTCAGTATATACACGACACAAGAGACTGTACCTGAGGGAGTGAGAACTTTTCGAAACTACCTTCGACATTTTGCACCCGCGTGTGCGACTCTCTCGGAAACGACAGTCTGGATTCAATCCACGTGATGGAATGTTAAAACTTTCGAGCTATGTACCTTTTTCAAACACTTTTTCCACGTGCATTTTAAATCGACCCGATATTCCTCTCCACCGCGCCTCCTCTAATATTTCGATTTTCATGCAAATCTATTATAGACCCTCCTCGATTTCATTTGCACATAAATCTTCTACTGATCTATATTGATTCGTCCTCTACAAAAGGTCAAATTTATAATTGAAAATTCGACTCGCACTGAGTAAAGGGATGTTGAAATTCAATCAGAGTACTCGCTTTCTTGAGCACATCACTGTTCTTTAAAACAAACTTATCAAAGCCCTTTTCAACGTATTATAATGAGAGATTTAATAAGGAGAAGTGGATATCTTGAAAAAGTCAGAGCACCTTCTTAAAAAAGAGCATATAAAATGGATTTAATGACAAAGAGTCGAGTTAACGATGTGCTTTTGTTCCGAGCCATCTGTACTTGCTTCTCTAGCCCATGCAGAGCGAGTTTTCAAGGCTGCGAAAATGTTAGTGTTAAACCTCTCGAAAAATGTCATTGACGAACATTCCCATGCAAAGAGGCTCGTTTTAAATAATGCGCCTTTCACCCTCCCTTACAACGTTTATGCTATACTCTTGGTGGATAATGCGCGCGCTCTCTTTCAGCTTCGTGATCATCGTTTAGTTAAAGAAAACGTCTTTATAACCCGAGTAAAATTCTTTCATAAAGAAACGGAAATTTAAACTCTGTCTTCTAAGCTTTGTTTATTCTACACGGAGAATAAATACCCAGCCATTACAATGTTTGCGGTTTCAACTTTCCGGTTCTATATAGTCTTTGGCTAGCGAAGATAGGTGGCGCATATGCACCTTCCTATTTCACTCAACACAATATTGCAGCGGGTCTATTGTCACTCGGGCTCCCAGAACAAGGTTAAAGCTGTCATGACGTCAGATATCTGTTTCCTGATAGCTATGACCGATCTAAGGAGTCCACTCAACAATGAGATTATGAAATCCATTGCTATATTGTGGAGCGTGATTCAAATATTCAATGTTATTGTGTCCGGTCACTGTATCTGTACCGACTATATAATTCACTGATGCAGACTATAGTTTATGAATGTATCTCTACGTGGAAATGCGAAAAGATCTCGTGGAAAATTTAACTGAAATGAACTTTTAAAAAAGAATCTAATATGGTAGTTGATGATTTACTGTTGATTTTTTACATGCATACGACTTCTTTTCTACGATCATATAAACGCTCATGTTCTTTGAATTTTTCTTTATGCATTACGCATCAGCTCAATAATAACGGTAACATCGATCTCGCCTGCGCAACGATGAAGACAGACAGACAGACAGACAGACAGAGGCAGAATACGGAAAATAGACGCCAAAAGAAGAAAAAAAAACTGAAAAACAGTAGCAATCGAAGAGAGGCCAGTCTGACAAGAGTAATCTTTGAAATGGAACCAACGATGACTTAACTTAGCGTCAAAGTGATGTGCTGTAAAAAAATAGTAACTGTCTCTCCCCCGTCCCCTTTATTGCCACACGAACAAGCCGGCGGCGGCGGCGGCTGCGCAGCGAGCAGAGAACAGAGGAGTATAGCTGAAGTAGCATAGGTGGAAAGCAAAGGGAATGCGAAATAGAGGAATCGGGCTTCAAAGCACTGCGGGATTTGTTGCATCTGCATACGAACGTCTATACTTACCGTCCGTCTGTACGAGGGTAATCTAAAAGGAAAACGAAATCGCGGCGCGCGCTCATATGGAGGCTACATGTGCGTTTGTACTTGGAGCTCGGCGTCTAGTTAATTATTCCGGCAAGCGACAAAATGAGTCCACCGCTTACAAACGCACGTCGTTTCTTTGCAAGTTCCATGAAAGCCCGGGCCAGCTCGAATACGTCTATGAAAGCGACACGCCGTTGATGATGCTCTTTCCTCGCGTCTTCCATCGTTTACCCGCGCGCACAGCTCGTGCCCAGCGTTTCCAAGTGCTATTTCGTGTATATTTATTTACAAGCTTTGAACTTGCCGCACGACAAATTATCCCGCGCGTCTGCAGCAACTAAAAAGCTGGGTCTTGTCAGCAATTGAATTTCATAACGCAAAACGCGAGCGTGTATAAATTTTATGTACAAGTAGAGTCGAGCAGTAATTTTTATGCAAACGTGCTGCAATGAAAATTGTAAAATTACTTTTCCTTCAGCCTTTATGTGCGTGTGTGTGTATGCTGGGTTCGAGTAAACAGTAAAAAGTTAGTTCGGGTATATAAGCAGCAAACTCGCCCGTGAAAGTTGCCGCGCTTTCTCTCATCCCTTTTCCTCTCGTTCTTGCTCAATCTCTCTGTTATCCTCCGTCTTGCTCTCGTCGGCTGAAGTCGGCGAAGGAACTTGCGCGCGCGCGGAAGATCTTTCGCATATAATAGAGGGTGGGCTTTATTTGCTCTGACCGGCGGCGATGGCGGCTCAGTTGAGCGGCGCGGCCCTTTCTCGGTCTTCTAATTAAATAATAACATAATTCAACGTCTTACGCTACGTGAATTAAATATCGTTTAAGATTCAACGGTGGCTCCGGGATTTCCATTATTTTCACGGCGACTCACACCTTCGCCCCTGCGGGGTCGCCGTTGCCGATGCAGCCGCCACGTCCTCCGGCTTTTTTCATCAGTTTCTCTCTCTCTCTCTACTGGGCGATATTAATAAGGCTTCGCTTCCTTGCTTTTTTTCTGTCTCTCTCTTGGTGTCTCGTATATATTATTGCTGTGCGGCACGATATAGACGTGACCGCGATCTTCGATCTTTCTGTCCCTCTTTTTCAACATTATTTTATTCAACATCAGTCATGTTTTAGTAAAAAATATATTTAGTTTTCCATAGGAAGGTATAAGCCTTTACAGTAATGAAGCCGTTCAAGACTCTGCTCGCTAATATCTCTTCTCAAAGCATCGGCCAATTAACGGCGGAGCAAGCGCAAAAGCAAGGAAGCCCTCATTAATAAGCTAATTAAGTCGAATGCGGGCCCGGTTCACGTTCCTGTAGCTACGCCCGTGTAAAGCACTCGCGCCAGCGGAGGAGCTGGTCTGACTGATCGCCGCGTAGCTCGCGAGAAGCGCAATGGTTCGGAATTGCGCGGATAAGAGTGACAAATCGCCGGCGCCGCTAATGAAAGCTTGCCACGTGCCGCTAATTAGCTGGCCTTTGTACGTCCGCCTCCGGAATCATTTAGCGATTTTTCCGTGAGCGCAGCTATCTTCCCGACCGCCGCCGCCTTTGTGCAACTCGTGCATTCTGCGACTTATCTTCCTTTCTTTATACTTGCGATCTGGGAGAATTTTACGCGCGTTGAGCACGACACAAGCTGCGAACCTTTTATCGGGGCGCGATGCATGCGTTTCTCAGGATTATGCGTTTAATCTGTTTCTCCGGAGTACAAGACTGCGACGTAAATATCGAATATCAGACACGAAAGCACTCGTAATTTTGAGCTTATCGGCCGAGTCGTTTCTCCGCCTTCTTTATTCGTTCTTGAATTCACGCGACTTTATTCGATTGGACGCATGGGTACAGCTGTAATGCGATGATTCACATTCTCCTGCATTCGAAGCTCACAAACTAGTTGATAAATACGATTTTTCATTTACCACTCAAATAACTCGACCTGATGTAGATGACGAGAATTGTCGAGATCGCCCGTATTTATCGCGCTAAAATCATATATAACACACTGCACTAACTTCTGACTGTTCGCATCATCAACATGCGCGTATATTGACGCCGTCCGCCGTCAGTCAAACTGGTTTGCGCACTTTATTATTCGCCCGTTAAACTGTAAACAAATTAATCATGGCTCGCTGATCCACAGCTGCGTCACACAAATCAAATATCCTGCGATTATCACACCAATACTCGGTGGTCGCGTCCACCCGCCCATATATACTCTCCCTAGTTGCTTTAGCCGCTTCCACGCGGACTGCTTCCATATATACGCGTGTTGACGCAGTTCGAATTTCGCGCTACCGCATTTTCGTTTTTATAAATGTTGACCGATGGTTATACAAATAATTGCCTCGCTTATAATTCTGTTTGAATTTTTTTCTAAATCTTTTTTTGTCTGATTTCAGGAAAAACGTACACGATGCTGGGAACTGCGGAAGCCGGCCACACACTCGGTGCCATACCTTGCGCTATCGCCTGGTTGTTTCGTGGCATCAGCGAGCAGCGCCAGAAGACGGGGGCGAGATTCAGCGTGAGGGTCAGCTGCGTTGAGCTGACCACGGGCCAGCAGCAGCTGAGAGATCTGCTAGTCGCACACGCTAACGGTAAGCTTTTTATAAATATATATATATAAAATGAATTAAAATTCAGAACTCCTCGATTTTCTAAAGTTGATTTCGTTAAGCAAAATTGTACAACATTACCCACCCGTTTTTTTGGCATCAAGTGCGCAATAACTTTGATAATATAAGGAATATATCCGCAAGGGAGCGAATATTACGTCATTCGGTTTTTATAGTTCACCCCAGAGCGGCTGAAATTCCGCAATCTCGGCCTCATAGCCGCAAACGCGAGCTTTTCATATATATAATACGGGCCTTTATTTCCATAGCCGAGAGAGAGAGAGAGAGAGAGAACAGAGGCAGTGTAGCAAACGACGCCCCGCACAATTAATTTCGTGCCTCGAATAATACCGGCTGCAGGGATAATCGTTTGGATTAATTAGAGAGGCAAGTATAGCACGCGGGCATTACCGAAGTGTGTCGCGCGTTCGCGGACGTAACGTGCCAAAGTAGACGCGAGAGGAGACGTGCGGCCGGCACGACGAGAGCTCGTCCGACCTGCTGCAGCGGCTGAGGGAAACTTAAACCGCGCCCTTTGCGGTTCACTCGCGGCCGTAAACGTTTCCGACCTCGCAAATTTCTCCATTCATAATATTATACCCCTAAATTCTGCAAGACCAGGCGGCGCTATATTCTAAATAACGACTTTGGTAACTGACGCGGCGACGGCTCATGTCAAATACAATATAACAGATCTGCGCTGCTTATGAAATATGTCGGAGTCGTAAAACCAGCTTCTGCAACTTTATGTGATTATTTAAACTTATAAAGTATGTATATGTAATTCAGTATACACATGTCGATATCGGCTTGCAAATCTCCAATCTTCTTTTGATCCATAAAAATATCCTTACGACTACGGGAATTGTATACGCAAACGAACGGAAATATACCATCGTAGAGCAATTTGATTTCAGACCCCGAGACTGTTGCTTTACAGACCGCCGACTGGTCACCGAACAGTCAGCCCGTAAAATTGGGCTCAGGATTATTTCCTTTTGTATATAGATATCTACTCTTTTTCCTTGTCTCGCTCATCGCAGAAGATGAATCGCCGAACCGAATTTTCTCAAGATTCGACGCACTGCGCGTCTGTTAATAAAGAGAGACGTCGAAAAGGAGCGTCCCTTATACCCTCGCGATGCTAAACATTAGCTTCATCCGCGCAAGTTCCTAATAGGAGCAAACGAATTGATGCGTATACTTCTTCCCGACCTCTCAAGATTAGCTGTTATGAAAATCTCTCATCCCTTGATTGTGTTTCCGATGAGTAGAGACCGCCAACTTTGTTTTTTTTTCAAGCACAAGCATGAGTCGAAAAATTCTTGAATGTTTAAAACATTTGCAAATATTTGGTTCTATATAATTCTCGGTGACAATTTTCCTCTCTGTCAGCGTAAAAATACATTCGCATATTGCAAAGCTGAGGATACAAAATCTGCGAAAATCCGTATTTTATTTCTTCAATCCTCGCGCGGTCGATTGAACAAAGTAGAAAATCCTCCTGTCGTATCGCTCGCGCGCTTATGTTTTGACGGTGAACGTATAGGTACGAGATGGCAAATGGAATACAGCGGTGCTCGCATGCAAACTTGCGTCTCGCTCGACGTGTGCGAGGCCTAGAAATGAATCAGAGGGATAGTAGACGTCGATACTGCCGTATTTCATCTTTTTTGAGGAAATCGATATAGCCGAGCTCTTTCTCTTGTCTCTCTCTCTCTCTCTCTCCCTCCTTCTTTTCGTCTTCCTTCTCTTTTGCTCTGTTCTGCTCGTTCGAAATGAAAAGACGAGGGAACGCGCGCATCTTCTTTTTCCCAAGATTGAACGTCTCCGCTCCCGAGAGCAATCGGGTTAACGTTCTGGAAGTGAGCTCGGCGTAGACAACTTTCTTCCCGGCCGAAACAATAACATTTCGCATGCGAATATTTTTATGCCCTCCCCACCGAACTACCGAATAAAATGTCACATCTCGTTGAACACAGATTAATTCGAAGGGTTATTCAATCTAATATACGTTCTTATATGCGACTATGCAGATGGTTTATTGTACATTCGGTTCTTTCTCTCGGTACTTTTTATAGCCGGCAGAAGTAATTAAGCCGCGATGCAATTAATTTTCCGGCTTATTAAATAATTAAGCGTCGGCGTATCCGAAGTATCGTCTTCTCCCTCTCGTAAAATCCGACTCTCGCCCCGTCGCGCTTCACTATAGTGTAAGTATTTCAGAGTCGCTTCTCCCGCGCAAAACAAAACGTATACCGCCACCAGCCATTGCTCGAATCTCGTGCGCAGTATTAAGTCGCGCACTCATTCTCTCGACTCCCCTCGCTGCGTATACATATAGAGAAAGTCGCGAATAACTTGATAATCCTGGCGGTAATCAGTTAAAGTTTTCAGCGCGGTGCGCGTTCATCGGGAAAAGCGCAGCGCCGCCAAGACGAGCTTTATTGCTGCAAGAGAGGAGATTCTCAAATCCCCCCCACAGCAACGGATTTCCCTCTTTAGATTAGCATATTCTCTTCTAGTTAATTATGCGATATCGTTTTCTCTTCCCTTCTCGACAATCGAAACGGAGGCCGGCTAAATCTCATTGCTTCTTTTACACTCCGAATTTCCGCATCAGGGTGTATAGCAGGTAGAATGTCGCGAATTCCTCAAACGCAACGGCTGCGGTATTTACTGCGCACATACATTTTCGAACGTTTCCCCTCGCTGCGCTATATTCCCAAGTCAAGAAAAGTATGCATTCCTCTCTACCGGCGGAGATGCACTGCTCTATATTAATTTTGGGAAAGAAACGCGCAGTACACGCCCTGCTCGCAGCAGCATACACGAAGCAGTGCAGCGGAATATCCAGTAGGTACGTGGAAAGCCCGAGACTCGAAGAATTATTACAGCAAAGTAGCTCTGCTACTCTTTCTCGCTCGGTCCCGTATAGCTTATTCTCTCCTCTTATCCTCCCGAGACCACGCAATAATTTTCTCTCTCCTTTCTCGCGCGCGCATCTTTCCTTCCCGGCGCGTATACCTACGCGCGCTGCTCCTTGCTCTTAGCGATTATTGTTTTACATTCTCGTTCCATTTCGCGCGCGCTCGCCGCGTAAAATAAAGCAGTAGAATCCTGCAGCTCGCAGTAGAGTATGCGCGCTCGCCTTCCGCTGACTATACCTCGGCCACAATGAAATAATAAGGGAAATACAAGCCTGCTGCGGAGAATATGGGCCTCGAGCGCGCAAATGACTCTCTGCTCTCCGGCGTATGCGAGCGCATGCATATGCGCGCGAGGCAAAGCAAGCCCATATCTTCAGGCTGCGGAACTTCCGGGACTCGCGAATCCCAGGAGTCGAATGCCGGAGACAGGAAAAACATATTCTAACGGTCAGACATGTATACGAGCTCTTCGGTTTTATAAAAGCTTTTTTAACAACTTCCGCGCCGTTAAGGCAAACACATCGCTCTCTCGTGCGTATCTTTCACCGAGTTTTCATTATTTACGTATTTTCATTTGAAATTTTTCGACCATACGGAGCAAAGAGAGTGTCGCGTAAGAAAGTGTCAGCAGCTTGCAAGTATATAAGGTGGTCTTCGCTTAAATTCACGGGGATAATTAAAGCCTGGAGACGAGAGAATGTCGTAAAGGATACAAGCGCAGGATAATAATACCCAGGCACGAGATTGCAGTAACGCGTACTTTAGACGACAGAAGAAGCATAAGCGGAAGCGGGGGCGGGTTCAGCGAACGGAGTGGCAATTCCGCTCTCTCTCTCTCTCTTGCTCTTTCTTCCTGCTCTCTTAGCGTCCCTTGTGATCCGTTAGTCGGTGCGCCATTTAGGCGAAAGGCCAGTTCGCGCGCGCGCGCGGAGCATCTCTCTAGCTTCCTAAGACGCTTTTCTCTAATTGCACACTGTCGACTTGATATAACGTACATAGGACTTCTCATAAAAGTAACAAAGCGCCGGAGTGACTTCTGCGACGAAGATAATAAAAGTAGCTCTGGAAAAAAGAACCTACGGAAACGCGCTGAAAAATTGTTCAGGCTCGGTGCACGATTTCATAAGTGAAAACGTGATTTTATTCATGCGTTTTAAAGAGTCTAGTAGCGAAAAAAAATTACCGTCTGGTTGTTTGTGTTTGTTGAATTATTATAACAATGCTAAAATGCGTAAAAATTCACATGTCATTCTCTGCTTATACTTTTTCACATAACATACTGTGCTCATTATAATCTTACGTTTTTTGAATACCGTATTCTTTTCAGAGTTGGGTAGTTAAGCTCGCATTGTTTCTATCCAACCTTTTAGAATGCGAAAACTTTTGTTGATCACAACTAAAATTTTAATAAAAAGATGTACTTTTATAACAGCCAGCTTGTACAATAAATTAAATCAAGGTAAATGTAAATTAGTCGTCGAACAACAGTTTTCACGAGAAAGCTTACACGATCGCAAGTGAACCAAACTCGATCGGTTGAACACGCCACAGATTAACAAAGCGCGTTTGTTTGAGTTTCTTCTCTCGCGATAAACTGCTTTTAGCAGACTGCACGTGCGCACTGTCGAATCCAAGATTTATTTAGCTTGAGAAATCCCGAAGATCCAGTCGGCGGCCCCTTACGAATGTTTGACCCGCGTGCGCGCACTTCGTGGGCGTAAGCCGGGTTGCCTTCGAGCAGGCGTCGCATCCATTATACGACCATAAAATGTATAGAAGAGCCGGGGACGCAGCGTGAGTCTGCGAGATGCGTAGGAATATGATTCCCTTTTTATTTCGTTGTCGTCGTCGTCGTCGTCACTGAGCTTCTTACGTTCGTGTGCAGAGTCTCGCAGTTACCGCTGCTGTGCTTCTGCTCGCGCGCCCGAGTCCAGAGATACGGCTGCACAGATGCCGAGAATATTACTTTCTCTGGTCCCTTTTATGGATATTGCCAGCCGCGCGTCGTGAAGATTCTACGCACGCTACTCTATAAGAGCCACCCGCCAAAATATTAGCTTATCTCGCGCCTGTGTATTCCTTCTTCGTATACCTCCTCCGAGTGCGTATTTTCGTTGCATTTCTGTTTTCTCGTTCTCTTCTTCTTCTTTCTTATATTGGATCGAGTCAATGTCGCACGGCTGCTGAATAATACACACAATACACGAGCCAGTGCTGTTTATGTCTGCGCTGTGAATTGCAAATTTCGCTCTCGCGTTTTTAACGACGAGAGAAATCTCTGTAATATTTATTTGTCTATATAAATGTATAAACGATTGATTTATCCCGTGAAAGCTATACGACGCTTGATGTTTAGGGCTCGCATAAAAGCGTTGTCAATTTTCTCTTGTGTGCGCATAAATCTCGTTTATGAATACGTCGGAAGGTAGTTTAACGAGTTCCCTTAATACCTCTGCCTTAACGAGAAGGCCATTTTACTATTCGAATTATTTTACCCGTATGTATAAAAATTAAACGTGCTACGTCAGTACTATAGAATAGAATAGTCAAAAATTCTATATCTTATTCACTAATCTATCGCGTACCACATAAGAAGAATACTTTTGGTCATTGCAAAATTAATTGCGGACGGTACAACACGATGTATCTCAGAAGTATCACAAAATTGTAGAGGATCAGATATACGAAGGAAGATTATTAATGCGACGGCCGATATAAACTTTAACGCGCAGGAGCTTGCGAACTTTACGACGGAGATTCAAGTAAAAGCGATAACGAAGCTTTCATTTTCTCGTCATAATTCAAGCTCGTATATGGCTGCCGTACAGCCACTACGAACGCAAACAGCCGGGATTACACGAGCTGATCACCTGCTTGCCGCGGTTGCGCGCGTGTGTAAGGCCCGACACTTGCCACGCGCGTCTCGCTTCATTAAGCTTTCAAGTTGATCGCCGCATTTACAACTTGGGCTCGCGCATTACACGAGCATCATTGACGCCACTGCTGTGCCTCCTCGAGAATAGCTTGCGCGCGATGGTTATATACCTATATCGTATACATATATAGCTCTTTGTCATCGCCATCAGTCGCCGGGCCGCACGCGTGCCTGCTCTATAGCAATTCACATATGTACCTTCGGAGCTTTTATTGCCGTGAGTCTCGTATATTTCGGCGAGCAAAGTATTAGAGGTATATACGAAAGGACGCTCGCGGGAGACGTCCGACCGACGATTTACGGGCGCGCGCTTGTCAGTTCCCTTCCGTAGCGGCGACGCTCGAGCTTTTTTATGATTCTTCTTCTTTTTTTCCTTTCTTTCCAGCCGTTTTACCTCTCTCTTCTCTTCTTTATTTTTTTAATTTCGATATCATGGCCCAACGTGTATTAAATTTATGTACCCGACTATACCTTTTTTATATTAGAAATCTTTCGAGACGTTAAATAACGTTCTCTTAATCTTTTAAAGCCTCGTAAAGTTCACTAGTATGATATGAGCAATCGACACAAACTTGCAGGATTTATAAAAGAACAATCGGCCTTGTATTGCCGGTAAAAGCAAGAGTTTACTTTCGGTGCACTCAGTTGATATTTATATTTTCTTTTCGAGCTGTCCATGAGTATGTATTTTGGTGCGACTGAGCTGTGTGCTATTTCGATTTAAAAGATAAACTCGAAAGTGGAGGCGAGCGATGCGAGTAGAGAAAAAGAGAGAAAAATGTGTAAAGCTCTGGGACATGCCTCTTGTTTTTTCAGATTCCGAGCAGTCTCCGTCGGTTTACTTAAGGGACGATCCGCTCTTCGGTACGCTGCAACTACAACAACACAGCGAGCTGAGGGCGCCGACTGCCGAGCGCGCCGCCTTCTACCTCGACGCTGCTGCGGCCGCCCGCCAGCGCGAGGACGGCGACACGCACATGCTCTACACGCTCCACGTCTATCAGTACAGCGTCGCTGGAAAGGGCGGAGGTTCGTACTTTATACTATACTCGTACACAAACTTCTTGTGTGTAGCAACATCGAATTTGTCCAACACCACGTATATCGATCGGTTCCAGTGGCCGGAGGTCGTAGCAGACTCCACCTGATCGACATCGGCAACTCGGAGCGCGGCAAGTCGTCCGGGGGCATCCCGCTCTCGGGACTGGGCAACATCCTGCTGGCCATATTCAACGGCCAAAAGCACCTTCCCTACAAGGAGCACAAGCTCGCCCAGCTGCTCAAGGAGTGCCTGGGCTCGCTGACTTGCCACGCGACCATGATCGCCCACATCTCGCCCAACGCCCAGCACTACAGCGAGACGCTGACGACGTGCCAGCTCGCCTCGCGAATCCACCGCATGCGTCGCCGGAAAATCCGCTTCGTCAGCGGTGGTACGCAGAACAACGGCAGCGGTGGCAGCTCCGGCGAGGAGGCCGCCAGGCAGAACAGCGAGTGCGACCCCAGCTCGAGCGACCTCTCGGCCGACACCGTCATCTACGTTGGCCCCAGCGCCGACGATGCCACCGATGGCGAACATCCACCGGTCTACATACCCAGTCTCAACTCCGGCGACAACAGGTTGGTTCACGTTTCACACTATTGACTGATTGTAGAGATGTGCGAGTCAAAAGTTGCAATCAAAACAACAAAAGTTAGAGTTTCACTCGCACATCCCTAACTGACTGTATTTTATGTTCTTGTCGTTCGTCACACGCTCGACGCTTCGTCTGTTGAAATATCGCAGGTGCGCGATGAACAGGGTATTGCGAGGTTCCGGCGCCGAGAAGCCCAGCAAGATTCTCGAAGAGCGAAGTCCCGCTCACAAGAGCACTAAGGCCGTGAAAGCTCTCGCGCAAACGGCCTCGAAGCAAACATCGCCGGCGCACAGCGCAACGCCCAAGGCGAGTCCGGCTCGCAAGTGCTCCTCGAAGATACCGACGTCGAAAGTGACGGACTCTCCCACGAGCAAAATTCCCGTACCAACAGCCGGCGGCGCCTCCGACGAGCAGTGGATCGACGGTCCGAGAATATCCAAGTCCAAAGTAGCCGAGGCTCGACATCTGCTCAAGGACGCCACGCACAAGAGGGAAACCTGGATAGACGGACCCATGCAGATGGCCGGTCCTGGTACCGCTCCGCCGGTTCTTCACACGCAGCAGCATTCCAGCGGCTACGGCTTCATGGACAGCCACAAGAAGAGCATGATCAGAAAATGGGTGGAGAACCAGTCGTCGCAGATACAGCGCAGCAAACACAGCTCTTCGTCCTCGACTTCTCGTCAGAT
Source organism: Cecidostiba fungosa (assembly GCA_900474305.1). Taxonomy (NCBI): domain Eukaryota; kingdom Metazoa; phylum Arthropoda; class Insecta; order Hymenoptera; family Pteromalidae; genus Cecidostiba; species Cecidostiba fungosa. The sequence goes on from UCOJ01000577.1 coordinate 49,847, forward strand.
GTCGGACGTCAAAATGAACACCGGTAGCAGCCTGGCGCAATTCAAAGAGCTGACGACGTTCAAGACCTGCAGCAGCAGTGCCGGCGGCGACGACGACGACACGTCTCTGTCGACGACGGAGAGCGACAGCCTCAAAGTCAACGAGATCGAGGATATAACAGAAAAGCTCGGAGCCAAGCTGAACCTACTGAACATCAAGTCGAATACGGATTCCGGCTTGGACTTGACGGGCAGTCCTTTGATGGATAGTCTCGAGAGGCTGAGCAGGACGTTGGACATGCTGGAGGACGACGACGACGACGAGGAAATCGTCGTGCCGCCGCCACTACCGCTGATCGAACCGCTCAGCAACGGGGTCAGCAGGGAAGTATCGATGGAGAGTTTGAACTTGTCGCACAAAGACATCATATCGCTGCAGCCCTCGAGACATTCCATCTCTTCCGAGGACGAGATTCTTGAAATAGTCGAGGTCGACGACGGAGAGCAGGTACCGATGCAGGACTCGTGTTTGCAAGTTACCGAGGAGGACATTGCCCTCTGCATGGGAGACAATCCAGCATCCGAGACAGGCCAGGACGAGCATCCCCTGAGGATACTCAGCCAGGAAAATCTCACCGTTGTGTCAACTTTTACGGGTAAGGAATGAACCCTACTTCAAATTTCAACATCGTGCAATGTCGAGTCTAATTTATCATTTTCTTTTTTCTTCAAGACTCGTTGTCCGTGCTGTCGGAAACCGAGCGTTACAGATCGCACTTTGCACCTCCGGTGGGCATGGGAATGCTGCCACGGCCTTACTTTGACCACGAAGATTTCCTCGAGCAAGAAAACCGACACAAGTTCGACCAGCTGGCTCGACTCCACGAACTCTACCAAAGCAAACTCGCCCTTGCCAACGTCACTAATTCCTTGACTTACCAGAGAGAAAAGTCGTCCGCAGCCAGTGTCCGAGAGCAGCCGTGTAAGTTCACTTGCTTTTGGATCTTATGAAATGCTAAATACGAGAGCCAGCAGCAGCATCAGACTCAAAGAGCCGGCTCGTAAATTCCTGACCTTGACCCCTCGCTGCCGCTTTCAGGCAAGCTCTCGGCAACCCGCCAACTTGCCTAATAGTTTGCACTCCATCAATGTCTGCTCATCTTAATGAAAACTTCCCTTAGCCCAAAGGAATCCCTTTTCATTGAAGCTTATCTCGCGACTTACGCGATTCTCTTTGATATGAGAATGATACGAAGTCAGCGTTATTTCAACTCCAACACCTTTGCTCATGAATGAAAATTAATAAAGCCTAAAGCAGACTGAGTCTATTATTGTGGACCATCAATAATTTCTTGCTACTGCATCCTGCTTAACATAACTTAATTTACGATGACATTTATCACGACAATATCCAACCTATTCTAGACAAATGAAATAAGCTTATATACCTCAAAATATAACACAGAGTACATTAAAATTACAGCATCCACATCCGGAGCCTTCCGTCCACCGTCGCGTTGCCAGTCGCTCTCGCTCTCGGATGTGTTGTTCAACGACGCGGCCAGCAATCACGGCAGCATTTACAGCGAGCCGGCCTACGTAGCCGGCAAAAGCGAGCAGGACAAGATCTGCGACAACTGTCGGCAGAGCATGACGCGACCGGCGACTGCGTCCTTCTGGTACCCGAGCAGCGTGGCTCACCTGGCCAGTCCACGACGTTACTGCGGCCGCCTCGGCGAATGCAACATCTCCAGTCTCAGGCATCCAGACGGCGCCTCCAATCCGAATCTCAAGGAGGAGATCGAGAGGATACCGGGCAACGGAGCCTCGGGCTCCGATCCCGAGGAGGAGTACATCGAGGCGAAGAAGCTCTTTGCCTCCACTGCCACCAGCACCACCGCCAGCTTCCTGCAGAGAGTCAACGAAAGAACAGTCACCGGCAAATCCGACATCGAAGAAGAGATTCAATTTCCCAGTGAGTACAACGATGTGCAGCCACTCGTTTCTTTTTTATACTTATACTCGATCTAAACGTGCTGGACGCCTCGTTTCAGGTTTTAATATTCCAATGCCGATGCCCATGACCTGCATCCCGTCCTCGATACCATCCTCCATACCATCCTCGATACCGTCGCCCATTCCGTCTTCCATACCGTCCTCCGGAAGAATGCAGAGAAAGATCTTGAGCCTCGGTTCGTCACTCGGCCTGAACAAGGACGACTACGACTCGGGTGCCGACTCGACCTCGCGCGCTGCCAAACTCTCGCCTGCAACTCTCTCGAGACACCGGGCCGAAAGCTCCGGATACGACAGCGTCGTTCGGGACAGCGAGACCAGCAGCATAGCCAGCGATTCATCCAGGCAAACCAGTGCTCTTCAGGAACATCACAGTAAGTTTTTTTTCTCTCTGTTCTCGCACGACTGCAGCACGCAAACGTAAACTCTCACTCTATGTACACGTAGATATATACACGCTGATAATTGCGCGGTTTAAATTATTCATTCTCTCGCGAGCTTGTATTTTTTCTGCCACGGCTCTGCTGCAGGCTTTCCATTTGAAAAAAGCTGTAGTTGCGAATCCATTAATAGTCCTCAGGAATCATGGACTTTTTCGCGCGATAACTTGAGCTTCGGGGTGTATATGTATATAGAGGCAAGCGGGTAACCCCGGCGAGTCGTGAACTCGCATAATTTTTCACGATCTTTCATAGCTCGCGCTGTAAAGTTTCATTAATCAACGTTAGAGGCTGTGCAGTAGACAGCTGTAGGTATATAGGCGTGCGCTATAGTCGCTCATCGATTTCTCTCGAACAACTCTCGCGCGCGTTGGTTCCGCAAAGGAAATGAATATGTAGATTACCACAGCGCGCGCGCAGGTATATCGTTGCGCAGGCGTTTTCCTCTCGCACTCAAGGGCTAATATACTTTTGAAAGTCGATTACACTGTTTTGCAAATACTCCCCCGCTGGGATTGCCAAAGTCGAAGTTTGAGCGATAACGAGATTACAGAGTGTATACTCGCAGCGTAAATGTGTATTTTATTTACGCACGCAGTGTAGTATACTAATAGCCTGTCACATAATTGCATGCATTATGTAGTAGTATATACGTAGTGTAGCAAAGTGGTATCAGAATAGTATCGAAGGATTGTCGGAAATCTACATGTGCAGTGTGCGGATTTTGAAGTTAAACGGCTGCTGTTGTCTCTTGATCTAGGTGGCGCGCTGGGTGTTTTAACGTCGACGTTGTGCGGCTGTTTCAGCGGTGGGACGACCGGGAGGGTTCGGGCGCCGGGTCCAGGGCCGGCCGGCTCTCGCGGCCACGCTCGCGTACAGCGCCGCGGACGAGGCGATGCTGGACAGATACGGCCGAGTGCGCACACTGCCGCCTGGCACAGCATCCAAGATTCGCAGCCTTCGCCTGCGCCAGCGCCTTCTTAAGCGCGAACTACGCGAGACCAAGAGGACGCTCATGATACCCGACAATCGATGGACCTTTGAACGTGAGTCACTGGCCTACTACTATTATACATGATTATACACGAGTTATTTACTTTATTTTGCTTATGGTTGCAGTGCACGTTGAGGACAGCATGAACTGGACGCATCCCGCGTTCGTCGAGGCTCTGGAAGCAGAGACGAATATTCTGCAGAAGCGAGTGGAAGCTTGCAAAAGTCGTGTGATGTTGGTCACCTGCTTCGATGCCCGTCCGAGGTATCATCTCACTACGCCGTCACACGCCAGAGTATCGACTAAACCTCTTGGTCTGAGGTAGCCAATGTTGCGTAATCGATTCTGTTTTAAAGAATGCGTGAAGCAGTGAAAACATTTATAAAGTAGTCAAATAAGTTCGATGGCTGTATCGCATTTAGGTAAAAATTACAAAACTGCCGAATGAGACTTTGTTCGATTCCCGTCCATTCGATCGTTCATGAATAATTATCAATACACTTTTGTCAATCATCGTCATCCTCGATCATCAATTAATCGTTATACAGTCATGGACGAGCAATTATTGTAAATTATGATAAATGACGCTGAATTCAAAGCCAATATAGTAAGTCGTCGTATATCAACACTGATGCATACGTTTTTCACAAGTCTATATACATATTAGCTGATTTCGATCAACATATAGTTGTAAACGATCCAAGACTTTTCCCGGCTCTTCGTGCGTTTTCGTAAGAGTATTATAATGTAGCGTCCATGTCTGATGACATGACTGATTATCATAGACCATCACATCACACATGAACAAATCGCATCGCTGAGACTGAGATCGCCCAGGGAACTCGAGTCATTACAAAAATGAGAGAATAAAAAGACGTTTACTTCCGATAAAGACTGTTGGCCAACGCGCCGCACTTTTTCTATATTCCAGATACAAAAAAAAAGTTTAGGAGAAATGACGGGGGCTTACTCGAGATAGCCTGATAGCTCTAGTTAGAATATTTGATAAAAATACGTCGCGCGCGTTCGGCGCCGTCGTGAGTTCTAGCACATAAATACAAGCGGGAAATTTCTGAGATTTATTCAGATGCTTCCCCCCCATTTATACCATTGGCCCGTCTAGCTTTAAGCGTTTGTCTACCTTGCAACACGGCGAGGGCCTTTTTTATTGAAGATAACGAACACACACTGCCCAATTATCTATAATTTATAGAAAATGTTGTAAATACCATCTAATGCAAAGTTTAAAATGTGAAATGTCTCCCGTGTAATTTTGAATTTCTCAAAGTTTTGTTACAAGTTCTTAGCATTTTTATTATGCTATATTCGCCGTTTACATTATTTCTATTGATTTGTTATACATATGTATATATAGTGAAGTGATTATTTAATTAAGTCAAGCATGTATAAGAGTACGTATGTTTAATTAAGCCATAAATCATGTCAAAACACTAGTCAGTTATACAACGTATTGTTAATCAAAGTTTATGATTTATTAAATGATCCCGAGGATTAATATAAATTATATTATATTATTATATATATATGAGTTTTTCTACGGCGGCACATGACGGATCGTGGATTTCGTTCATGCTATAGAGAAAGAATTTTTGACCGATTGATTGATTGTAAGTGAATCACTGATGGAAACGTGTGATCCATTGTTTCATTATTACCTTATTACAATACAATCGAATTACGAATGATGTTATTTGTACTGATCTTCCTCGGAATTCGTCTTGCTCTTACGAGAGGATGGAATACGTGCATTTTTTAAAAAATGATATATGCTAGATACAGTAGCGTTTCTTATATTATATTAGCATTAATTTTACTATATTTGGAAAAATTGTTAGGTGACCGAAATTTGTATGGCTCTCATATCGCGTCGGCAGCTTTACTATTTATAAATGTTAATGTTGAAACTATTGAGATATTTTATCGATGGCTCCGAATCAATAGCACTGTTTATTCCTGCATTGATCGGAGTTGAATTTTTGTATCTTGACACATTTATACGCGCACGACTTATCACTCCAGAAGACTTAGCGACTGTGTTCGCGTCTACGTTACAATATAATAAACAATATGTCACAAGAGGAAGGCGCAATTACAAATTAAAAACGACAACACACACACACATAGAGCGAATATTTGTGCTATAGAGTTGATGAAATACTGCCAAAATCGTAATGATAATTAAAGGCGAACGCCTCGAATAATATATTAATGCACGCACGTTAATTCATGATGGTATTATCGTAGCTTTAATCGTTAACGCAGTTACCGCACCTCGTAGCTGGCTCTAATACTTCACTTAGAAAGACGTATGCAAGTTTTATGTCAAAATACGCGATGGACACTCGGGCTCTGCACAGTCGCGTCGTGGAACAGTCGTCTCGAGTAAAGAAAGTGCTCATATAACAAAGAACAAGTCATTATTTAAATGTGCGTTATTCAGTTAGTCATGCTAACAAGTGCGTATATTGAATTACTCCTGTATAAGCTTAGATTGCATTTATTGAGACAAAAGAAATATAACGAAAGAAAGAAAAGTTCTATGTATTCTAACTGAGTTGCATTAGTGTTTACATAAATTTTAACGACTAGTTAAATTTAATTTTAAAAAGCAGCACCAATGAATTTGCCATTCGATCGAATAATTAAGTAAGTGCGAAAAACGCTCGTCCTGCATCTCCAATGAATCTTTGGTACACGATGCTTTCATTAGGATGTAAACCTTCGGTTTTTCGAAGGCGAGTCGCGGTCGATCCTCATTTTCGCGCGAAGCTAAAAGGATTTTCTCGTCGCCAAGTCATTGCGGAAAGAAAAGCGCACATATACAACGATTTACAAATACCATCACGCGTTTGTCTTTTAAGGAGCTACTGCTGCAGGTGTCTCAGATGTGCGTGCTAATGCATGTTTCGAAGCGCACAGTGGCGATTTATAATAAAATATACATAATATAGGCATCAGAGACTCTTTGACCGTCATCGTTGCGGGCAATGGTTTTGAAAATCTCGGTTCAATTTCGATTTTACGTCGATATCATAGAGTCAGCGGTATAAATGTTTTTACGAAGGGATCGAGAGCAGCGATTATTTGTATACACTAGCGCTATTCCGTTCATCTTCAAACGTATGATTGTCTTCGCACGGCGCGCTAAATAAGTTATGAACTTGTGAATTCCAGGAAACTTTGAACGATGGTGCTCTTTATTCTCTGTTCCGTGTTCACCATCCTTTAAAGTCAAGATCTCGAAATATTTCTTGGCGCGAACCAAGCATATGATATACACTCACACAGACACACCGTATCAATTGAAGTCCTGACTTGAACATTTCTGTATTATAGGTCTTGTATTATATTTATATTATATTTTATATGTACAAACTAGTGATGTAATTTCTTGTAATAAAGATCGATTTACAACATGTATAAAATTACGAGTTATTATTGTAACAAAAATTAACAATCCCCACTGTCCCCCTATAATTTAATCGCGCGTCTTGATGCCATCAAGCGCTCTCCGGCTTATCTAGATTTGAATCGCAATAATAGCGGGAGTAATGAGTTAATTGAAACAACACAAATAAGCCGAGAGAAGAAAGCGTGTATGTGTGTACAGTATGAAGAAGATTTCGAGGAAAAACCAAGCTGAAAGCCTTTTAGGCTGCAATTTCCGAAATTAAGAAGGCAAAAATTGCGCTTGATTGGACGACGTATACGAGCGCCGAAAAAGGTTCCTCGCTGCATCGCACTGGTACATTCGTAATAATAAGTACCGCGCGCTGCACATGCTTGCAGCCGGCATTTCCGATGTCTGCCATAGATAAAGTCGCGGCAATCAGCTGAAATTCCTTCGGGGGCGCTCGCTCGGTCGCGCAGGATGACGTGAGTTCGGCATTAGGCGCGCGATAAGAGCTGGCAAAAGGGCTCGTTGATCTCTCTCTCTCTCTCTCTCTCTCTCTCTCTCGCGACGGAAAAAAGCGGGCCGCTCTCTCGTAAGTAGGTCCATCTCCGCCGATCGCGATCATGCACGAGAGTGCCGCGCGTATCTTGCCAATTTCGCGGCGTATTGCACGAGTCTCGCCGACAAACGGAAAGAGAATATAAGGAGTAGGCCGAGACGAAGACGTATAGAGAGCGCGCGCGCTCTCTCGCAAGTTATAGTATTAGCAGCTGAGTTTCATAATATACGAGACGCGCGCTCGGATTCGCCCTCGCAGCTTTCATTATTCGCCAGCTTGCCGTGCGGCTCGCGCGGTATATATCATCGACGAGTTGCGATGCCGATTTCATTTCCATCGCGACCAAGGCCGGTGTATAGTAGTACGCGCGAGTAGCCCTCGTGCAACTTCATTAATCTAATAACGCCGTTAACGAGCGCTAACAGTACGCAGAGACGCGCGAGCAGCGGCGAGTGTGCGAATAATTCAGCCGCGCCGGTTCTCGTAAAATAAATTATGCAGAATGTTTATCGCCGAGGCATAATTTTAATAAGGGAAGCGCGCGCACACCGCCGCCGCCGCCGCCGCGAGATCAGTAGCGCGATGATGTCACTTATGTATACATGTAGCTATAGGCGACGAGAGACACAATGCAACGGTGTGAGCTTTTGTGCGATCGGAACGTATTGTGCGCACTCGAATTGCAGGTAGTTTTTTACGAGCGAAGAAACTTAAGTAGTCTTTGTTCAAATGGTTTATCAGCGATTTGTAACTTAACATATCGTGGGAAGCTGAGCAACATGATTTAAGCAGCTCTTGACGGAGAGTTAGCCATAAATAAGTGGGATTATCAAAAAGCCAGTGTATATCCTTGCGTAATTTTTTTGCCTTCAACACGCAGTTGGCTGAAGTAACTTTTGTCTTTTACCCGAGTTTCATTCGCTTACAGAGTCCTGCAGCGATTCGACGGTAAATTCGAAACATGCAACAAAGACGCGGTGTTGCTTTACCTAAAGCTTGAAATAGAAGCGTCAATACAGAGCTAACTTTGTACCAACGCAACACACCATTTCAGACATTTTAATTTCTATTTTTACTTACAAAAATAAACCGATAATACTTAATTGCTGGGAATGAAGGTTTGATTATGATTGATTGCTATAGATATAAAGGGACGGTTTAGGAAAATATAGGTTAAACACTAATTATTGGACCCGTGCTGTATGCCGCGCGGCGGTGGAGCAACGCGCGCATTAATTTCATTGTAATTCACTCAATTAGTTGAGCAATACAGTGTCGGTGAAATTCTATAAATAAGTGGAGCAATTGAACGTATCAGTCGCAGCAACTGAAAGCGATAAGCAATAAATTAATCAATTTTAAACGAGTTCGCGTGCGCGCGAGCGAGCTCGGCAAACGAAGACACACAGAATACAAGGGGTTCGTATCAGCGAGTCTGTGAGAATGAGGCATTTGTGATTTGACGTAAAAGCGTAAACGCGCGAGTCCCCAGCGTGTCTCGACTGCGGCAAGCATAATATACACACACACACACACAGACTACTTTTGTATAGAGTTGTGCTCGCGCGTGTGTATGTATAATGCGGGTTTGGAGGCGCGAACGCAGCTTTTGAGCGGCAGGGGTGGGGCTAAAGCCCCGTTTCTCAAATTTATCGCGCGCGCGCTGCTCCACTGACGAGTGCCAGTTGGACTTTCAGAACTGAACTGCGAGGCATTCTCGTACCGCCGCTCGGGCAACGCGCCCCGTGGAAAGAGAAGATTGTATTATAGGGAAGACGCGTGTTGCGACGACGAGACAGATACATCGAGAAAAACGAAAACGACCATCAGAACGCCGGAGAAGCAGAGATAGAGATTGAGAGAGAGAGAGGGACAGAGTGAGTCGTCTTGAACAGAGACTCACGAGGAACGAGTCGACAGTCGCGCTTACACAGTCCAGCAGAATGGCACGTGGCGCGGCAATTCGAGCGAGTTTTGGGGCCCTCGGGGCCCTCCTCGTCCTCGTCCTCGCGACAAGCCAAGCAGACGCTCTCGGCAGAAATGATCTCTACCCCTACAACACACCGGGAGCAGCGACCCTCAAATCCGAGCCCAATGGCATGGTGGAGTCCGCCGAAGTACAGCTGCAGACGCCGATCAAGCTCTACGACAAGGAGTACAAGACCGTCTTTGTGAGTTTTCATTCATTATACTTCATTCAAAAATCTATCTCAATCTGCCAAACGCGCTCGCGTTGATCGTTGATAAACTGCACGCCTTATCGCGTACGACTGACTCGGCTAAGCTCACTGCTGGGATGTTCTGCGATTGCCGCAGCTTTTTAAGAACTTGCGCGTGCTATCGTCGGGAAATAAACAGAAAACACCCATGCCGAGCTGCTCGGAACGATTGTAGATGTGTATAACGTGACGAATAATAAAATTGAATTACTGAATAGCAGCGACTGACTTTCAAAAATTGTTATTGCTCGATAGATGATTGGCACGACAGTTGAGTCGATTATGTACTCGTCTATTTTTGAGAAAAGATAGGGAGACGCAATCAATCTGTGTGTCAATGAACTGAGAAATGAATATACGCAGGATAATGCGCGAACATTATCATCCTTTTGAGATAAAATCATCGAATGAAAGAACATCTCTTACTCTCCAAGTTGCGAGAATTCGTGTAACACCGGTGATGCTGCGGTGTCATTACGTAATTTCATTGTAGTATAATTAAAAAAGGTTCATAGAATTTCTCTAATTCATTCAGCCGAAGTACGAAGCGATTTTATACGGAAATTTGCGTCGACTCTCGATGGCACATAGTCACGATTTCGAAGTTCAGTGGAAAATTCCAGTTAGGACATGAATCAGATAGCAGAGTTGAAAATAATTACGTTCGTTTACGTATATAATTCTTTAAAAAAATCATGGTAAAAAAGTTTAAAATTGCTTTATCGCAAAGAGTCCACAAGCTCCGCACAATTCCTGTAAAGTTCTAATTCTCTCATAATGTGCTAATTCGTCCGTGTCTGCCGGCGAGATTATGAAAAGATGTGGACATTCGGTCATCCGCTTAATTCGGCGTACTCTTTCTGCCTGTCGTCATCCTCCACTGCATCAAGCGTGACACGAATTTATCGTGAGAATGATAATGAAGTGAAGCGCGTTTAACGCGTTTCTTTTTATTTCATCGGCCTATTTTAAACGATCACTTACGAAATAATATTTCTGAACTATTTATACATGCGCGCATCAATATACGGAGACAAGCATCACTTGTTTACTTAACCCTTTCGGCTATGAATTTGTATATGTTTCTAGGTCGATTGCATGTTTAAATTTTATTGCCTGGCCTACTATACTAGTGCGCGTGGATGTCATAGAATACTTTTGATATGAATTACAAACCAAGTTACTCGTAAACAGATTATTGCCAGTAGCTAACTTAAAGCTACAAAGAGTCGATTCATCTCTGACATCAGTATTTTAAAGATTCTAGAAATATTCGTGACCATGCATTGCTTTCTCACTCTTAAAACACAAGTCCGTTCACAATTTTTAAAAGGTTTGCAACCCATTCGCGGATGTTCTCATGATTTAACTATTCGTCGAATGTAGAAAATAATAAGCGACAATACCGAATCAGAGGTGTTTACGGAACCAAATGAGCTTCAAGATTAATTACCTCATGCTGTGAATGAGGCATGCTAGTGCAATGAGCTCATTCAATTATCGCATTGTATCAGTACATACTAAGTGTCAAAGTTACTAGTTATAGTCGTTTCTTTTACTAAAATGTTGAAAAGATTATAACTTTGTTGATGCTTAAACAATTGCTGAGAAAACTTTTTAAATAGATGTAAGTTTATTGAAAATTATTTGCTCACACTTACTTCCATGGAACAATACATTCGTGTAATATCCTATTAGCCACGGTCAATATGATTCAATCATCAAAGAACTAGTAGTTACAGCATTGATATGACGAATTTGCACCTATACGAAGACTTGTGCTAATGCAGTATGACAAATGCAATTTTGTGTATATTTTATTTATTTTGTGTACTTTCATTTTTATGTTTTTTTTCAAATAATTTTGTATTACTACCTATGAATATAAAACGTATTTATAGAAACATATTACGAATTTCAAATATGCGATCACATTATTATGTCGTAGTAAACGTATCGATACAAAAGTTATAAGTGTTTCGTCGCATCCTTCTTCTTTAGCGCTAAGATTAAAGCTCTGAATTACAATAATATATGATGCATTTACTCAGAAAAATAATGTCCAGTTTAATTTTGTATCATCTTCCTGAGTAAATTACAGATTACCAATTTAACACAATACCACAAAAGTTGTCTTGTACAATGATGGCACACATGTATAACTTAATCAACCTTAATACTTTCCCACATTAATTATATAAGCCATACTACACTGTGTGCACTAATTTCTATCTTTGTTTAAGACTCTGCTGGTATTCACTTGATACTATCTAGTTACGAAATTCTGCTTAATATCTTTATTTCCTTGACTGCTTTCCATACATATACGTTTTCATTAGCAGCCAAAAGATACGTTTCAACTGATTAAATTGTTTTGCGCGCAACAATGTGTACGCTTTAGTATTCGCGGTTTCCTCGAATCTTTGAATTTATTTGAATTAATGTTGACTAGAAAATTTTTATATTATAAATTTGGCATTCTGAGTTTAGCAATAAATCTTTGCGAGAATTAACCGGCCTGCTGACTCAGTTTGACTTTTCCTAAAAGTAAGCCAAGTGCTCGGAGACGTTGAAAAGGAACTCTGTAATATAAGCAATGAGTGCAGTATAAGTAGGCATAAAGCATTGGCAATGACAGAAAGCTTTGCCCTATGAAACCATGCATTAGCGGAGAGCAGCAGCGATAAGTAGGTTTTACATTCAGGGTTATGATCGCGATGTCGGGCACGAGACAATGGGCATGTAAAGCTCCGCGAGATGGCGAATAAATTGATTGACATGGATATAACACACGATGCAGGTTAAGCCCTGGTGTTCTAGCTATCCCCCCTCCTTCTATCTCTCTCTCTCCCTCTCTCTAAGGCTATCTCTCAATCCCTGTACGCTGGAGGATGGAGACCTGCCTACACGACAATCATCTCCATTCCCTGTTATCGCCGACTATTCTCCTCATCAAAATGATTGCGACCGATTACACGATTGCGTTAGACCGTGCATTCTCCATCATTAGCAGAAATTCGTCATCGACCTATGACGAGGTTTCGCTTCCGTTTCTTTGCTTGCAAGCATCTCAGTTTCGCTTCTTAGACTACATTCTTCAACGCTTTTATAAGATTTTTTTCTTTTTTTAATATTTATCTTTTTTTGTACTTCAAGTTATAATAAATTCAATATGTTTACTTGAATTTCAGAATTACATTTCATTGCCGATTTAATTTCAGTGAATAATAATCTTCTTCTTTTAATAAATTATTAAAACATGAAATTTCAAAGAATAAAAGAGAAAAATGAAAATGGGTTGTATTTTTGTGGGCTTAAATAATGAAATTAGAAACTCATAAATTGATCATCAATTTTTCTATGCTAGATGTTGGAAAATTTCATTCGTGCTTCAATAACTACGTTCTTATCTTAAAACTTTGATCTATAAGGCGGAAAGACTTGCTTCCCATACGTTCAAATTAACGACTTGACAACAAAATTTATTTCTGTTTTTCAAACAAATTAAAAGTTTGTATATGCGTATTAAAATTAAGTATTATTAAATTATCATGATCATTATCTTCTTAATAGTGTGGTAAAGGCTTATTTTTAACGGAAATATTTAAATATACGGTAATTAGTATAAATCAAAATATTACATTCGTTTGATTAAGTACCTGCATTAGAGCATTAGAATTATCATTAGAGCGTGTTTAAATGCTGTATTCATATCGTATACATGGTTTAGTAAAATATATGCTCGACCATAAGAGCTTGACAATCTCTGACCTTGCGATAGCCCCAGTAAGATGCTTATTGAAAGAACCCATATTCAAGAATGATAAAAATGAACTAAATATCGAATGAAAGTGGAAAATAAAGCAAGAAAACTATTTTTATCTCTAAAGTTTTATGCATACTGCATTGCAGTTCTAGTGAAATTCATTCACGTATCGCAATCAATTGCACTAATAATTATTTCTAAATGATAAAAATAGTAATGCATTTTCTCCTACCATACCGTTATACTGTACTGAATTATTTTAATAACAAATTAAATCTATTAGAGAGTAAGGTCTTTATAATGAAAAGCCCGAATGGTTTGTTGGTTGATGATATACTTATGTCATTTTACTGTACGCATATATCTTATTATTTAGACTTTATTTAGCCATTCAATTTTGAAAGAGCTCGTATTGCTAAATAGCTAGTTAGTGTGGTGCCTATAGTATCGGAGTTATTTGGGGTACCGATTGCAATGTCATAGTATTAACCTTTGCTCAGTGTGAATACAATGCAGGTCAACATTCGGAATCAATTAGTGGTTTAGACGTATAGTTTATTTTCTCTAGACTGAAAATAACAATTCCAAAACATTACGATAAATTTAGAATGCAACATTTTATAGTATATAAATATACTGTTTTGTAATTATTTTTTATGTGATTTTTTATATAATAAAATTATGTACCTACTTCCGTGTGTTCCGCTTTGGGGCTGCAGTTTCGTACAAAAGTATGTGATAAAAGTGCATAATAAAAATACATGCTAAAATTACATTACGATTAGGTGCTTTAAAATTAGTTGTATTCTTAATAAATTCAACTTTTTTCATACATTATTTAATACCAATTAATGGAAGTATCATGTCGATAATAACACCAAAAATAGGTCATAAGGTCATGTTATCTGCCGTTTTACTTTAATTTGGTTAAATAATTTAGATCAAAATTACAGATAACATAGACGTATGACCTATTTTTGGTGTTTTTAGCCGCATGGTACTTCCATTCTCATTCATTATTATAAGAAGTTAAATTTATTAAGACTATATTTAATTTCAAAGTACCTTATCGTTGCGTAATTTTAGCATGTATTTTTATCATTTATTTTTAGCATATAATAGTTTTGTCCCAAATTGGTACATGCAGAAGTACGTAACTTTATTACATTAGAAAGTCACATACAAAAATTACAAAACAAAAACACGTGTTATTATAGTCATATTTAATTTATATAATAATTATATTTAGGCACTATCATCTGAATATACACACTGCATATTTCAAAAATTATATATCCAGAGCGAAATTCTTGAGGAAAATGGAAAATCGTAATATGGCTTAAAAGTTGGCTAATAAGAGCTCAATCAGTGAGGCTAAGCCATCAGCAGATGTTCGAAGCCTAAACCAAAATTAGATGTAAAAGTCACACACAGCAGTCGCGATAAATAGAAAGACAGTGTATAGGCATACAGAATGTATTGCAGGGCGCAGATCAATCCAGCAACTCTCGATACGTGATGTCTCTTCCGCACTTTAATACGCGCGGTAGCGGCAATAATAGCGAGGCAACGACAGCGGCGGCGGCGCATGGGGAGAGCAGCTGTTGTTAAGTTATAATGCGCGTGTCGAATGTGGAGCGGTGTGCGGTGAACTGGTGTGCATTTTATCTTGACCAATTGATGACGGAATTACGTGTGTCTCCCCCCCCCCCGCCGACTCTCTCGTGTCTGAGTCGTCCGCAGTTCAGCTATATATATTCGGGCCATTTCTGCAGCATCCTTATACATGTGTGTTTACGAATGTGCCTGCGAATGTTCGCGCCGAAACTTTTTCGCTGGCAGTCTGTTTTCTATATGGCCCTGCGCTATACGCGCTCCGTAGCGGCGGCGGCGGCGGCAGTTCTGTCTCACACAGAATTGAGTTAGGTGAATGACTTCCCGGCTAGCGCGCTCGTTTACGCGGCCGCGTATACTCGTAAAGGCATAATTGACGCGCCTGTTGTTGCGTCATCTTTGAGCAGCTGCACACGTGTCACAAGCTTTCGCATTTTTTCCGCCCGCGCTCGAAGCGTAAAACTTTTATGTCCGCCGGAAGAACAATTGTTCTGCAACTTTTATTATCACAGCTACCCCGACGCGCGTACATGTGTGCGTATAACTATATCTTCCGCTCGCGCGAAACTGCGAATTGTTCTGTGCGGCAAAAACTGTATTGACTATTGATTTCAATAATTCATGATTTTTTTGCAGGTCAACGGAAATGGAGTGCTGTCCTTCATCAGATCGATGAACAGGTTTTTCAACATCCCCTTTCCTCTCGACGATCCAGTTGTAGCTCCTCTGTACACGCACGTAGATATTCGAGCTTCGGGATCGATATACTACACGGAAACTAACTCGTCCGATGTGCTCGCGCGTGCGGGTGGTCTTGTGCGAAGCAGTTTCAAAAACGCCAACAATTTTGTACCAACGCACGTTTTCTTGGCAACCTGGCTCGACGTAGGATACTTCAACGAGAAAAAGGACAAGGTAACGAATTAACAACTCGCGTATTTTGGAGGCTATTTATTCCGCTTTATTTTTAAACAGGTAAACACTTACCAAGTCGCCATTTCGTCGAACGAGACACACTCCTACGTGGAGCTGCTGTACCCGGAAGGTGGAATTCAGTGGATTCAAGGCGAGTCTCATCCCAACGGACTGCCCGATGCCAAGGCACAAGTTGGTATCATGGGCGAGGATAAAATGCACGTGCTCACCGGCTCCGGAACCGATCAAATTCAAAACATCGACAAGTACGTGCGCGACTTTGATAAAAGGTATACACAGATGAGTGGGAATTCTTTGAAATAAGGAAAAATAACGAATGTGCAGATGGTCCAACGTTCACCGTCCTGGTCAATGGGTCTTCCAGATCGGCCCTGTCGCCGAGGGCCAGAACATCGGGCACCCCGACAACGTAGACGGTAAACAGTCCTGATGGCATCAGAGAGAGTATAATTATCAGAAGAATCGAATCGAATCCCCCCGAGTGTTCGAAGCACGTTTTCCTCTTTTTTAAAAAGGAAACGCGAATAGCTCGCATTAATCCCCCCAGCCCAGCAGCTGGAATTGCTTTTCTCTGTATATTATGTGTCCTCTTTTCATTCGCGCATGCGGGGCGCAGAGTCAATCTGCTAATGCAATCAAGCGAAAGCGATTAGTCGCGGCTTCGTGCTCGGAATATAATTATCGAGGCGTATGATTTTCAGATAAGCGAGCAAAGGATCAGGTGCAAAGTTGCAGGAGCGGTGGCGCCACCCACTGTCACAGCAAGGCGACGTGTATCGATTACGAAACGGGCTTCTGTTGTGCATGCAAGCAGGGCTACTTCGGAAATGGAAAATCCTGTCAACCAAACGGTAAACATTTGTTGTATGAACAACTTTTTTTTCTCTCTCACTCTCTATCTCTCTTCCTCGATCAATTTACAAAGGTCACGTAGCCTATTATATGTATATACACGAGACAGCGGGCTATTTAAATGATTCCTCGTCTTCTGATATTGGACATCATTCAAATAGTGTATATACGAGTAAACCGAGTATTCTCGTTTGATTGATAGCGCGGTGTAGAGAAAAACTTATCTTGTTTTTTGCAACGAGTTCGAATAATCCCTGCTAAAAATACGCAGAAATAGATAAGCTTTTCGAGATTGAGCATACTTTATTCGCGGTGATTGTATTGTTTTTTTATTGTATAAATTTGAACAGTAACAATTTTCAAGTGCGGTATAATCAAAGTACGTGAAATTAGCTCGACTGCTGAACCATGCTTTATTTGGAATTCTATCGAACTGTTGCAAACTGATGTGCTTTCGAGTGTAAGGGAGACCGGGGCAAATCGGACTACAGGCTCTAGCTAATTGTAAACGTCGCGCCATTTCTCGGGACCGGTTGTAAACTTCTATTCAAACGCCAAGAATGTTATAAAAATTGTGTAGATCGAGACTATTTCATGAATTTAGTAAATTTCTTGATTTTCCAACGACGGATAGGAGTATTCCAGGTAAGTTTGACTTAAAACTGATTCTATCGCGTAGAGCAGTAAAAAGGCTTCGAAAATCAACCTAGTAACATTTTTTCACGATAATAGGCTAGTTGCGCGGTAAAAAATTAAAACAAATTGCTTTTGGGGCAGAGTGGCCAAGGGAAAGACGAACCACCGGATGCAATAATTAAAATTTTCAAAATTCAAAATTTTGAAACCGTTATCAAGTTACAAATTATTCTTTAAGGTAAAATCGACTTTAAAAGCTATTTAGAATTAATTTTCCTCACTTTATAAGATTTTTCTATTAGTTTACGACCTAACACAGGCCTCCAACGGTTAAGATTACAGCTATATTTCGATAATTAAATAGCACTTGATCCACTTCAAACGTTAGTGGTATACTACTTTGTACCGAGAGGGTGTATCATAAGTATATGATAAAAGAGCTTAGAAACAGTAACTTCGAGAGTTCGCGCGACAGCTTATATACAGTTGGTTGGGAAAAGGGAATTACTCTGTATTCCCATACATGAATTTGCAGATGTACCGCTGCGCGTCATCGGCAAAGTGTCCGGCAAGATAAACGATCACGAGTTCACGGACAGGGATTTGCAGTGCTACGTGCAAACGAAGGACGGCAGGACGTACACGGCGCTCGCGCGTATACCAGTAAACATCGGGGACCGCTTCCAGCTGCTAAATCCCATGAGCGATATCATTGGCTGGCTTTTCGCTAAGACCAGCGGCGAGACGAAGAATGGATATCAACTGACTGGTAATATGAGCCTGAATCAACTTTTGCAGCCTTTCTGTATCTATCAGTGACTCGAAAAAGTTTATATACGCGCTTGTTTGTGTGTGCTGTCGACAGGAGGAGTATTCAATCACACGATTGAGCTGATCTTCAAGTCGACGGGAGATAAGGTGACGATACGAAACAGCTACCTGGGCCTTGACGTGTTCGGTCAGCTGAAGATGGAATCGGAGATCAAAGGCAACCTACCGCCCGTAGAGGAGGGTGCGCGCATCGATTTCGGCGATCACGAGATGCTTTTGACGCGTGTTCAGCCCGGTACGATTCGCTCGAATACCGAGCGGAAATATAAGCTCGCAGCCAATCCCGCGAACGAGTACCTCTTCAGCGAGGATCAGGTGATCTATTACAACGAATGCAGCTATGCGCCATCGAGTAACGCTGGCGACGACACCAGCAGACTCAAGTTCTCCAGAGGCATCACGACTTATGAAAGTCGCGAGGGCATTGTCCGTTTCGCCATGAATTCCAAAATCGTGCCGCTCGAGGAGGAGGACCCCTGCATACAGGGCAGAGCCACTTGCGGCTATCACAGCTCTTGCGTCGCCGACGGCGACAGCTTCAGATGTGTTTGCGATCCTGGGTGAGATATTTTGCCTTTAATATACTCTCTGCTCTTAATATTATATAAGTCGTTATAATACTTTGGCTTATGTCGATAAGAAAAGTAAGAATTTATTTCGTAACTTATAAGATTATAGTAAAAGCATACGTTTCATGCAGCTTTCTAAATATCTTACCTAATAAATAGATATCAGCAACTTTACAAGGAAGACGGCTCTTCGAGCTGTGTGGACATTAACGAGTGTAACGTGGGTAATCACGTTTGCTCAGCCGACGCATACTGTGTTAATACTGAGGGTAGTCATACGTGCCACTGTAGGCCAGGATTCTCTGGAGACGGACGTACTTGTGAAAGTAAGAGTCAAAGCAAATAATGTAAATTGTCTATTTGCAAATTTATGACAGTGTGTTTTTAAAATTTTATTTCTCATTTTATAATAAAAATAACTTTTGTTCATAAAATCGAATCCCTTATTATGCTTTGTGACACGTGATATTACTCGATTAATTAGAAATCATTTATTAGTGAATTCAAAAGTATATTCTATAAATTTTCTTCTATACAAAGGCGAATAAAACCATTAAAATAATTATCAGCGCATTGTAGGTTTATTCGATTCTATCTATTTTATTTTTAAAAATACTCGTAATGCAAAAACTAATTTTCAGTCCTACTGTGAAATAGTCAATAGTTAGTCAATTAATATTGAATAATGTTTTTCATCAATAACTGTTTTTACAGAATTAGCGTCTTGTGATGATACAAGGTGTGGAGATTACGAGCAATGCATAATGACAAGTGGAACACCCGTTTGCACTTGCATTCCAGGCTTTGAAAACACACCAAATGGGTGTTATCCTATTACACGAAGTAATTAATATTTAGTTCTTTTGATATTCTTTTTTTTATTGGAATAATATTGTGATATGTAAAATTTTCAGCTCCATGCGATCAAGCCCACGACTGTTCACCACTGGCAACTTGTGATTATAGCGAAGATCGTCAAGCGCATGTTTGTACTTGCGCAGCAGGATATCTAGGTAAGAATTAATAATGAAGGAACCAAACTACTTAGACTTGCATTCGCACTATTTTCGTAGGCCAAAGAGTCATACTGATAATTTTTTTAATGCCAAAAATTGCTTATTTTAAGAAATCCAATGGCACAAAGAATTTAACAATTCTACTGACCATTCATCCAATTAAATATAATGTTTTGATTATTTTTGCAGGAAACGGATATGAATGCTACCCAGATACCGATGCAGGAATTGTAGGGGAAGAAACTCCAATCCCAAAATGCCATGTCGAAATGTGTTGGTGTCCAGTCGGATGGGAATTCCAAAATAGCATGTGCATAAGAGACGACGATGGATCACCAGATCATGGCTCTGGCGAAGTGATGCACGAACGTAAGCAAAAAAATTTCATTTCATTTTTATAATGTATCTATAAAGTTGGTCATCGGCACATGGGACTTTTAGGTGGAAGTTAGATTGTAGAAGTAGTAAAGGTATTTAGATTTTGATGCATGCAATTTTTCATTTAATGGAAGAATATTAATATTTTTGTTTGTACATACATACATTTTGTTCCTATAACAAGTAGAATTGAATAGCATGAATGCATGTAATTAAGTATGCACACAAATACATCATATTTACATCACCATCATATTATAATCCTACGTTTTAATTGAAAAATGGTAAATCAACACAGCTTAATTAGATAGCTATTAATTCCAGAGGAAATTGATCAGAGTACTGTGTATTGATTTATATACGATGCTTTAATTATGTAGTAAATTATACAGGCTCGTTTTTGTTTGAATTTTCCGTAAATCAAAAAATTATTATGATACAGCATCTCTATTTGCGTTTGCAAATACTTAATTAAAGAAATCATCATTGCAGATATTTAATTACTGAACTGAAATTTAAAGCTTAAATAAATCCAAAAATATTAAATTTGGACGCTACGACGTGGATTTTAGTAATGGCACGACCACTACCAGAATGTTTGGATGACCGCTGCATTTGCCCTCGGGGATACGATTATGATCAACTGGAAAATCTTTGTGTGCCACGCCCAGGACTAATCCAGGAGACGATGGGTCCTTCTGGATCCAATAGTACGAGCTACTGAGTTCCTGCTTGGCTTATAAGTTGCTTCTTGCTTAAATTGTTTTGCGCCACCAGACTCGCATGCATTCCTCATTTCACATCATCAATTTGCTTTATTTTACATAGTAAAGATTATTGTTATTTTATAATTATTTCAAAAATGAGTTTAATGATAACATTATTTTGACTAATTATATTTTAGATTTTAAAGTGTAACATTATTAATTGTTTTATAATTGACACATATGTTTTTATTTCTTAATTTAATTAAGATTTTTTTCAGATAAAACGTGTAATAAAATGTGTAATTAAGTGTATAGAATCCATGGAGCTAAATTTAGTCTGATTCTTTTTAATTTTTTATAAAATGAATAATGTTATGCATTCATTTATTCCACTTTAAATGGTCGATCAAACATAATAATTATATCAACTTTATATCATCATGACTATCAGATTTGTCATTAAATTTGGAATATGTTTTCCACTACTATATGCATATGACGAAATTGATTAATATAATAATTTTTGGGCTCAAATAAACTGAAAACCTTTTTTTAGAAAATCTCTGAAAAGAGTTGAAGTTATAAAGAAGGTAAAATTAGCTTTGTTTAAATGAAGATTCGTTAAAAGTAGATGCTTCAATAAAGTGTTATAATAGACATTTATGATGATGGAGATAACGATATATTATGGAATTATAATAGAATATATCTTTCACTATTTTTATGATATCCTTAAAACAACGTTCGCACTTTCCAGGCGCCTAAAAGTACATTTTATTTGCTGGTTTCGTTGTATATATACAGTATATAAACATCAATTAGCCCAATTAGTCACATGAACAGTTATAATTAATTGCAAGTAACTTGAAGCTCATAAAGAATGTTAAACGCTAAGATCTTACACACACTATTAGCAATAACATTTTAATAAAAATCATACATTTTGACATCATTTCGCGAATTTCTATGAGAACTACAATTTATACTTATATTTACAACTATATAGAAATAATTCTAAATTACTAAACTGCATTTTTGAAAGAAATGAAATATAAGCTTCTAACAGGAATGCTAATTTTACTCGCTTATGTCTAGCGCCATGTAACGTGCTAAACAGATGTCACCCTTACGCACAATGCGTTCACGATCAAAACAGCGACCAGTACATGTGCCAATGTAATCCAGGATACGAAGGTGACGGTATGGAATGTTCAAAATCTGGTAGGTAGACTACGTTACTGAATATTTATAAAACTTAAAGTTTTGGAAGCTTGCTCTTTCAACTGCAATACTATACGTAAGTAGTATCATGAACTATTTTTTACTTTTATCATGCCTTACTATTAAATAGAAATTTCCTGTTTGGACGTCGATATTTGTGACCCTAATGCATCGTGTCGTCAGGATGATCCGATCGCCAAATGTGTCTGCAACACGGGATATAAAGGAGACGGAACAACCTGCTCACCCTACGGTGCTTCGTTTGTTTAAATATTACTTAACTTATTCTGTAGACGTAGATCAGTAGCGTGCGGTAACGTAGTGGAGTATATTAGTAATTTTGGTTTGTAAAGGTCTAACGTAGTTTAGTTTAGATCATCCGTTTTTCTATGTTAAAAGTCGAGTCTAACTATACCTATAAATTAGTGAAAGTTAGTCAGTATATTAAACTCAAAAAGAACAACCATAGGGGAGTGGAAACGTAAATCTGAATTTGATTGCAGACGAGTGTCGCGAGCACAAGGAGTGCAGCGAGAACGAGTGGTGCTCATACGTGCCGGCTCACTCGCGCTTCGAGTGCACCTGTCAACCGGGCTACAGCATGGTCGACGGTCAGTGCGTGCTCGCGGATTGCTCGACGAACCCGCAGCAGTGCCACGTTAACGCCCAGTGCGTCTCCTCGAGTGACGGTCTCGGCGGTTACCGATGCGCCTGTATCGCCGGCTATCACGGAGACGGCTTACGCCAGTGCGTCGAGGAACACGTCAGCTGCTCAGAAGTCAACAACTGCGGCAGAAACGCTGTTTGCGGATACAACCAGACCTCCGCTAATTACGCCTGCGTTTGCCTACCTGTGAGTATACGCCGGTCTTCCTCTTATTCGTAGCCTCTCTTAGTCAACTCTGTCAAGTGCTGCTTGCGTGCATTCTCCTGATGACCTATTAATATTATATACTACTGCTCCTTTATCATTCAAAATTTTCCATTAAAAATTTAAATTATTAAATTTCTCTCTCTCAGGGCTACTACGGCGACGGTTTCAACTGCGTTCAGCAAACGTCTTGCAGACAAAATCCAAGCCTTTGCTCGCG
Organism: Cecidostiba fungosa; assembly: GCA_900474305.1. Taxonomy (NCBI): domain Eukaryota; kingdom Metazoa; phylum Arthropoda; class Insecta; order Hymenoptera; family Pteromalidae; genus Cecidostiba; species Cecidostiba fungosa. The sequence goes on from UCOJ01000577.1 coordinate 73,086, forward strand.
AGATGCGTCCTGCCTTCCGCTGGGTGGCAATGAATTTACGTGCGTTTGTAACGAAGGCTTTATCGGGGATGGGGCCGATTGTCGACCACGTCCGAAGCACGAAGCGAATTTCCTGCTAGTCAATCAGGGAATGGCCACACATAGAATACCATTCTTCCCCACGTTAGATAGCCCCGGAAATCCAATTTACATTGCTTACCACCAAATGTCTATTGCTTTGGACATAGATTGTCCCCAAGGCAGAGCGTACGCTAGCGATATAACTGGTATAACATTCGTTCTTTTATCTACTTTTAATCGTTCATGTGATTTTTTTTATTACTATTAATACATTTCTTTTGAAGGCAATAAAATTACGAGGATGACGTATAACGGATCGAAATCGGAATCCTTTATTGGACAAGTATCGAGTACCGAGGGTATAGCCATTGACTGGGTATCGCGTGCCGTTTTTTGGACTGATTCAGGAAACGAGACTATTGAAGTAGCACATTTGGATACCAAAAAAAGGAAAATCCTTTTCTCCGAAGGTCTCATCAATCCCAGAGGCATTGCAGTTCATCCTTACAGAGGGTAAGCTTACGCGTTCGGCTACTCAAGCTTGAAGTACATCGTTCAAAGTAAAAATGCTGAAACTTGAAATTTTTCAGAAAAATCTTTTGGTCCGACTGGTACCGGCCGTCCCCAAAATTAGAATGGGCTAACGAAGACGGAACTGGAAGACAAATCTTTTTGACCGGAGACCATGTAAAGCTGCCCAACTCTTTAGCTATCGATTGGTATTCCGACGAACTTTGCTGGGCGGATGCTGGAACATTTACCATAAGTAAGAGCTTCAAAAGATATTGCTATTAAATTTGCATAATCTTAAAGAGATCAACTAAAATAACTCGAATATTTTTTAGATTGCGCGAACATCGATAGCAGGTCTGTCCGCGTAATTGCTAAAAATTTGTCATATCCATTTGGCTTGGCCATCTCTCAAAATCATTACTATTGGACTGACTGGAAAACGTAAGTGAAAACTATTCAACGTTCATTTTTATTATTCGTTCTTTTGCTGTGCGATGCTTCGAATCGACATCAAAAACCAAATATTCCTACGATCTTTTTATAGCGGGAAGATTGAAGTCGCTGTTAAGAGTACAGGCGAAAGGGGACCGTCAATATCGCTTCCAGCAGGTGGTAGCGGTAAGCCCTACGGTATTGTTGTCGTTCCCGAAACGTGTCCACGAGGTAAAAATTCAACTTTCAAAATTCTATAATGATCGATAAACGATCGCCTATGGTTTCTGATTCTATTAAAAAAAAAAAAAAAAAAAAACATTTTAATTCCTCAGCTTCCAATATTTGCCAATATGAGAATGGAAGGTGTACTGAAGAGCAGCTGTGTCTTCCGGACGGTCAAGGTGGACGAACATGCTCATGTGCGGATAATGCAGTAGGTCCGTGTACAGATTCGAGATATTCAAAATAGTTTTCTAGTTTTTTTTTTACAATATAAGAAACAACAATAACGATTATGGTATTTTCAAACCATAACAGAATAAGTCTTCGTATTAATAAGAAAATCGGACAAATAATCATTCAGTACAATATAGAAAAATGGATATCGTTTAAGTATCATGTGAACATAAACATTTACGATAGCTAACATCACTGTTATCGATAAAATTAAGTGTAACTTATAGTGAATCATAACAATGTAGTATAGTTTATAATAATTAATGTAAAATTTATAATAGTTATATATTTTCATAAAATTACGTAAATCGCCTGTAATATAATTTTTTATTTTTGTGCTAACTGGTGCCAACTGCATTTCGCAAGCGATATTTTTTTAACGAACTATTGTGCTAAATAAAACGAGATATTTAAGAAAAAAATACACCACTGTTTTTCATTACTTTAATTTATTTTAAAATTTTTTTAGTATAAACACGAAATAAAGTTATCCATGATGGTTTGCCGCAATAATATAATAAGAATTTTTCACAATCGCTAATCTGTGATGTAAAATGCTACTTTTTGCTTTATATTAATTCATAAATTTCGACAGTGGCAACTGTGAAACAGTAGTGCAAGAAATTGATTAATCAATTGTTGACTGACTAGTGTAATAATCATTAAAAGTTCTTCAAGTGTTACAGAATGATTAATAACATACAAAGCAATACCAATGTAGCTAACGTCACAGTGCGCGCAAAAGATTCATTATAAAATATTCTTCCTTTATAGCCGCCTAATATCCCATTTTTTAAATGTAGCATAACGTTGTCATATTATTATACGTTAATAAGTTAAACTTCAGATTTTGCAATAATGTAACTAATATATATATAGAACAGTCGTGAAGTAATAACGTCATTGTACATATCAAATGAAATTTTAAAGTAAAAGTATAACGTAAGAAATAAATTTATCATTTCAAAGTTAAAAAAAATACAAGTTCTGATTATATAACGCGTAAATATATTCGCTCGTAACAATTTGAAAGATTCTTTGGCTTTGAACCAGAACTATCGACACAATATTTACAAAACAGATATGATATACCTACGCCAACGGACACTGCCTCAATAAATGAGAATCGCTCTTACAATTCCAGCATAATTTTTCTTTTCTCAATTTTGAATTATAATAGGGTTTGTTTCGGTAATTTCTGATGCGTGGATACGGATCCTCAGACTGCTCATATTGATGATCGATTGCTGTTGCAGGTACATTCCGAGTACAATAGTTGCCATTAGTAGGTGTGTTACTGTTAGATGATGGCATGTCATGCGGTGAATTTGAGTAAGATCGAAGCGGTGCCGTTTGTTTACATGCTCTGTACCTATAGGTCTTGCTTCTAATAGGACCTGCTGACGAGCCATGTGTTTGTTGAAAATCTCGCGGTACATACGATTCAGGAATTTCCAACTTGATGCTACCTCGTGCGTCTGAAGCTTTTTTGACTGTAGGTCGGTGATTTTCCTTATCACACTTCTGATCAATTCTACGACGCTCGTAAGGAGCAGTTCGTTTCTTCTTGTTTTTCCTGATTTGATTTTTAATAGGTCCAAGAAAATCCGAAACTTCTGCATTAGTCACCGATGAAAGCAAAGTTGCTGAATTAAGCTGATTTACTCCAGTAACAGTAACAAGTCCATGATCTCGTGATGGCAAATTTTGCCTTTGAGCTTCATTAACTGACGCTATTGACTGCACTTTCAATATTTCCACGGAAGCTTCTAATCCAGCAGGAATCAGAAATACAATTTTTTTCGGCATCTTCATCGCAGTCACACCAACATCATTAATACTAAGCAGTGCACCGTTTCTATTATCTAACTTCGCATGTATGTCTTCTACATTTACAAATTTCGTTTCCGAAGATCCAAACATGGAGTGTTGGTTTACTTTTATCATCTCCGAATTAGAGTTATTCATATTTTGAATATGAAGTTCCCTTTCAGCAGCATTATTATTAGGATCGTCTCCATAATACTCAATCAAATTATAAAAAACTTTGTCCGACGAAGGATTCGATCTGAAGCACGTGGCGGAATCATTTGCTGATTTTTCACTTGTATCATTGTTCATTGAATCTGATAATGGATTAGTCTCTGTATCATGGTGGATCCACTGACTAATGGTTTTTAGTTTTGGATGCTGCCTTCTTCTCCTGTTTGGCGTTGTTATATCATTTCTCGGGGTTCTCGGCGAAGTTCTCAGTGTATTTGCAAGTAAATGAATGGTTTCTTGCTTGATTGACTCAACTAGCGTATCGAACGAGTTCGTGTCCAGAATCTTCTGTGCCATAATGATAATGATAAAACTATTCGTCTGAAAACGATATATATTACGTAAATAAAACACGACTAAAACCGATTATATAATCCGAATTGATAATTAGAAAATTTAAAATAATTTACATACAATTTGTGTGGGCAGCCTGATGATTGCGATCCGACGAACGATTAACAAGTACGACAGTTTTGTCGAAATGCTAATGCGCCTGTAAAATTGCATAAAATTTTTAATTTAGATTTTTTTTATTTTAACAAAATTGAACTAGATAATTTTTATTTTTTAATAAATTACTCGTTATATATTGCTACAAAATTTAGATGTAATAATTTGATTTTCGTGTTACAACGCAATTTTTATAAAAATATTGATCATTCATAAACATATACCTACAATGCAGAGTTTATATATTTATTTAGAGTACGATCGTGATAATGGTAAATATGAGGCTTGATAAAAACTGATTTGTACTTTTGTGATATAAATTAATCTCGCAAGAGAATCGCGCACCGCACCTTCCTGTATCAAACGTCTTTGTGAGGGGTTCGGGTTTCGATTATTACTTATACTCGATCAACACGAACATAATATTATATATACGTACTATAGTCTGTGCTGCAGACTGTAAGTATAGAGATTACCTGTTTCTGTTTGTCGAATTCGTCACAATTTCTTGTTCCAATGAGCTTAGAGCTGCAAGTGTTGTATGTTTACAAGTCTTACTTGTATAAATACTATGGGGAAATACCCTTACAATTATTATTCATTGCAATCATGATTTCGAGAATATTAATCAAAATTTACGCCAAAAATAAAAAAAGTTGTGGGTTCAAAAATTAGATAAATAAAATAAGTCCTCCTGGATTAAATTCGTATAATGTTTAAAATAAAATACGATAATTAATTGGTAATCATCCGCGCGTCTCGACACAGCTAGAAAAATACCATTCAATCGTCAGGTACATACATATAATATCTATAAATAACTACCTATATTTATACCTATAGTGTCTGCCGCGTCTGATATGAGGGCATATACTTGTACTTGCATAAGAGAGAAAGAGATGGAAAACCAAAGTATTACTGAAAACAATCCTTGGCGCTATCATCACTGTAGCCGCGCTGCCGCGTATATATACCTATAGCGTATAGTGGAAGAAGGAAGGAAAATAAGCATTATATAGCACATATAAGTAAGTATACCTATAGCGATGTAGCGCTGCTGTCAAGTGAGTCAAGTCATCAATTGAGTTCTACTGTCGGGAGGTATGCGTTGAAATTGTCAAAAAAACTGCAAGTTTTGGTGAAACATCAAGATGTTTGAGCCCACGGAGCAGGGGAAGGTAAGTTTTGCATGTGGCTTTCGGGTATTTCAAGTGTACTGAGACTCGCATCGAAGTCAAAAACAATGGGCACACAAAAGAAAATCGTATTTGCGCTAAACACCCGCCCACATGCATTATTTGTCAACACGACTGAAATTCGCGATGTGAAAAGTGCATTTTCATATAATTATGGTACCTATTTACCAACGTTTTTCTCAACTGGCACGAAATGTCTCCTCTAAATTACAACGTAAGATATATGCTGTAGTAACCTGCTTCGTGAGTTTTAAGGTTATGTCGCTCCTATTATTGACGCGCATAAAGAAATGTTTCTTTTTTTAAGTCTGTATATACGCATAACATTACGTACTTATATCATATAGTTTTCATCGTTTCATCCGTTCAACCTGCATGTCGAGCTATGATTGATTATAATTTCCGAATTTTAATACGTACCTATATTTCAATAAAAAATGTTTTTGTTATTATTGGTTTATTGAATTAAAAATAAAAGAAGATTTATAATATTGCAGGATCTCTGTATCCACACTGGGGTCGTACTTCGAGGGGCAAACACACGAGAAGATGAAGTTCATAGTTCTGGGACACTCAACATTGTTGAATATGTATGAAACTTTTGATCTCTGATGTAGATTAAAATTGATTCTATTTTCATGTTAATAATTTTTTTTTATTTACTGTTAAAATTATTTAAGAGTTTTGGAAAGTGCATCGAATGGAAACCAATTGAGGTATCGGTAGTATCTGAAAATCAAGACCAGGACCCAGAATGGTCGCTTGTCGATACACATACCAGCAGAACTAGATCACTATCAGAAGGTCCTGATTCTCTTGGGCGTAGAACTGTCAGAATATTGTTTTCAGAGCTCAAGTCAATTCGTGTACATCAAGGTGGTCAACAATTAGTTTTCATGCAGAAGGATGGCACGACCTATGTAGCTTTCTTTCAGCTACTGAATGCTGAAAGCTTTTTGAACTCTCTGAAAGGTTTTATAAAGTTTGTTAAATCAAAACAAGATAGATATTTATATCTGGTTTTTGATGAGGTTAGTTCAAATCTTAATAAATCTTTCGCTGAGTTGGATATTTTTCAAGAAAACACATCTGATTATGTTTGGAAATTTGTAAAAAACTTACATAACCATCCATACGAAACAACAATGGAAGCTTTTAGTAAATTGGCTGATGTATGGTGTAAGTTTGCAGTTTTTTATAATTATATAAAATTGTTTTTGTTATTATTCTTCTAAATATACATAATAATGTTTGCTTGCCAATGCTCCAGTGTACAAAGAACCAGTGAAACGTCCAGTAGAAGAAGCAGTGGCTGATCTTTTAAATCGGTCTCTTACAGTAAATGTTCCTCAACCACCAGTATCAGTTGGTTCTGGTGAAGAATATGAAGTGATCGGTGACCCTGGTTTAGGAATACTATTGCCACCAAGACCACCTTGTCCTAGAGGTACTGTTTTATTTCTATTTGTACGAGTAAATGAATTTTTCAATTTTTTAAATTAATTATTAACTTATATATTAGGAGCTCCTTTGACACAAGAGCAATGGGATAAATGTAAAGATCCTGAAGGTAGAGTCTTGAATCCTGAAGCAGTACGAGAAATAATATTTAGAGGGGTCTGTATATAATATATATCATTTAAAAATTACTTTAAAAATTAAAAAAAATTATCATTTAAAAATATATTTTTACACAGGGGATATCTCCTTCATTACGTTATGAAGTATGGAAGTTTTTATTAAATTACTACCCTTGGAATTCAACGAATATTGAAAGAATAGAATTAAGAAAAAAGAAGACTGATGAATATTTTACAATGAAATTACAATGGAAGTCAATAACAACTGCTCAAGAAAATAGATTTTCTGATTTTCGTGATAGAAAAAGTTTAATAGGTAATTTATTAATATACTTTTTAAGCTTTTGTAAAAGAATATTTTATACAAAGTATCTATTCATTTTTTTAGAAAAAGATGTAAACAGAACGGATAGAACCCATGCCTATTACTCTGGAGATAATAATCCACATTTAGCACAGCTTTATGATATTTTGATGACTTATGTGATGTATAATTTTGATTTGGGATACGTACAAGGTATGAGTGACCTACTCAGTCCAATATTGTGCCTCATGGACAATGAAGTTGATGCATTTTGGTGTTTTGTTGGTTTTATGGATAAAGTGGTAAAGTTTTTTTTTTCAAATATTCAACCGACATAACTCATTTTAATTTACGTAATTTTATTTCAAACATGTAATTCTTTTTTCTATCTAGAGTACAAACTTTGAAATGGATCAAGCTGGAATGAAAGCACAACTTTGTCAACTCCACAACATTTTATTAGTGACTGAACCTCAATTAGCTCAATACTTGGATAGACATGACTCAGGAAATATGTTTTTCTGTTTTCGATGGCTTTTAGTGTTGTTTAAAAGAGAATTTAATACAGTAGACATTATGAAACTTTGGGAAATTCTTTGGACAGATTTACCTTGTAAGAATTTTCATTTACTATTTTGTGCAGCAATTTTGGACACAGAAAAGTCAATACTCATGGAAAACCGTTATGGTTTCACAGAAATTTTGAAGGTACTGTATTTTCAAATAGAATACGTTAATTATTAAATATAGTCTTAATAATTAATATTCTACGTTACTACAATTATATATTTAAATTTCATTATACAGCATATAAATGATCTATCTCTACACATTGAACTGCCTTGGACACTTTCTAAAGCTGAGGGTATTTATCATCAGTTAATGGCAGTGGCTCCACAACTTCCTGATAATGTAAGAGTTGTTATAGGACTTAAACCATTAAATAAATCATCAGAAATAAGTGATCAAGAAGATGAAGACTCAAGTAATGGAACAACTAATGCTAATGGAGAAAGCAATTCGTCAAGTAACACAGAGGATGGTGGCAATATAAAGTTTGGAAATAATGAAGTATCATTTGAACGTAGTTTAAATTTATCTTATATGTGAGACATACTCTGTTCGTTTTATGTTATAAACCACATCACTTCATTGTCATATATCCAGTCACTACAAGCTGCGAAAATTATTTGTTTTTAATATATACAAATATTAAAAACTTTCATCGTCATAAATTCATTTACATAAAAAATGTAATTATAAAGTTGGAGCTTTAATGACAAAAATCGTAGATTTGAAGTTGAAATATTTTTACAATTTATGAAATATTTGTACAGTTTATTTTTCTTATGTTATGTATAATACCTAACAATCTATAAAATTAATTTATGTCTTAAAAAATCACTATTAGGCATAGTATTTATATTTTGTCATAAATGTAATGGATTTTTACTACATATTAATTGAATATATCAAGCTCAAATTATTGTGAAGTTGAAGAAATTAAAGTCATGATTATTTCTACAATATAAAAGATATGAATTGAGAAATCAGCTTAATTGGCTCAGTAATTATTGCACTGTAGTATACATACATAAAATTGCATATAATAATCCTCATTTATACTCAATTTTCAATTACTACTCAAAAATATTAGATTTTAATCCTGAAATATTTATAATAATTTAGATTATTGTGTACATTGATAAATATAAAATATTGAAACTTGTGAATTGGTATAAGGAGTTAAGTCAAAATACGTCTGAAGTCTACTCAAATGTTATACACCAGTTGATTTGCGTTGAAAGTAACTTTTTTAGATTTGTATAAAAAATCTAAATAAACTGTATATTTCTAATAAAAGTTACCTATTTAATGTAAATAAAAAATATTGCTTACTTATTCCCAAGTATCTAAAATAAAGCATTTTTAATTTAATGAAATATAATTTTAACGTAGCAATAATGATTAAATAAAAAAAATATTATATATTCATATGTTGATTGGTTGCATTTTATTAAAGAAATGTTAATATTTCTATAATTTAAAAAAGTTTTATCAACTTTGTCTCTGTTCTGAATTATTAAATATGATCCATGATGCCAGCAGTTCTAGGATATAGTATAGTAGTAGGTTATAATGGAAGGAGGGTAAGTTAGCAGAAGAGCAAAACTATTGTGTACAAACCTGTGGCACAAACTGACGCTAGCTTGTAAAAACGTTTATTAAAAATGAACGGGTGACTTTAACAACACTAAATTCACTCATTTTTGTTCTTGAAAGTAATGGAATTTATTGGTACGAAACGAGGTAGAAAACGCAAACGGAAACGTCGTTGTATAAATAATAAACTACAACGTCGAGATCAAATCAAAATTGAGGTTAGGTCAAGAAAACGACAAACGATTGCAACGGAACGTAATTTTTCGATGAAAAAAGAAAAATTTGTTGATAATATGGAAGCAAGTGCCTTTTGGGAAAATTACAAAGCAGCCCATGAGTGGCAAAAAAGGTATGATTTTATCTATTTTTAATCAATTTTGTTGATGGTACGAGTTTCTCTTATAATATGCATGTGATTTCATGAATCTTGCTCATAAAGTATTTCTAAAAAAACATGATTTTATATTTTTTGCTTTATTACTGAACTCATTGAAAATGCAAATGATCTTGACAGAATATTATCAATAAAAGCAATGTGATTTACTTCTTAACTCTAAACATGTTTATAGGCACAATGTTACTTGGTGGAAAACTCGATGCTTTGCTTTAGAACATGAAAACCATGTACTAAGAGAGACTATAAGGAATTTAACAAACGGTCAGAATCATAGCTATAATTTAGTTCAACCCAGTCAAATCAACCAACAAGATGAAGCAGAAAATGTAGAGCTCAATGATGAAACTGAAGATAATGCTGACGATAATCTTGAATTCCAATTAAATGAAGATATGATGAACTTCTTAGCCCAAAGTATTAGACATAAGATAGAATTAAAAAATAAAAAGGAAACAGAAGAAGCTGCTGAAAAACAAAGTGAAAAAACTGATGAAGAACCAATAAAGCATGGTCTTGCATGGATTCGCAAAAGAAATGAAGATGCCAAATTATTGTATGGTGAAGCCAGTGCAAGAGTTTTAGCAATGGAAACAGCACTTCAAACCACAATTGAAAGGCATATAGACAGAGCTAAACCACAGTACTGGCCAAATATACCCTTGAAATTATAAAATTTACATTTATTGTTCTTTATATAATTGAAACTGTTTTCATACATATATCTTTTTTAATAAAAACAGTAAAAATTTATGAATATAAAGGTATATTCATGGAAAGAAATGGCTCGAGCGTCTACTATAGAAATATTAATTTATTTCTTCGTCTACATGGTGGTGCTAGAGCCTATAAATTTATAAAAACAGTAAAATTTCATATATATATTTTTTCCAAAATAACATTTTTTTTATATATACAAATGCATGTGTCATATATTTTATTATTATAAATAATTAAATTTGCAACATTACGCAGATAACTTTTTTAAATATTGATTTAACTTGCACCAATTTTTTCTACCATCAAAAATGATTTATGCTGGAACACATTCAAATTATGAAATAAATTTTCATCAATGATGATTATAAATAATTTTACTTCTTACAGCTTTTGCAACATTACAGCAGCATACGACCAACAACATTGTAGGAATCCACAAAAATTTACTTTTAAGGCTGTAGTATTTATGTGAATGATTTCAGACTGATGTCATATTATCAGTATAGTTGTCGATTTTTCTTAATTTAGGTAAGCTCTTTATTTTTGGCTCGGCTGTAATATAAAATAATACAGTTTTAGACTGGCATTTCCTTCATCGTTTGAAATATTGAACATATTTTACCGGGTCTCGAGTCTCTGGCTAGCAAAGATAGGTGACGGCTATAGGTACTTTATTATTTCCCTCATCTTATTATAATCTACCCCTGGTGGAAGTATTTTTAAATTTCAACAAATAGTAAAAAATAACAAAAACAATGACAGATATGCATAAATAG